>VTFQ01000001.1:31301827-31404327 GCA_036281575.1 Ancherythroculter nigrocauda
ACATAAATCACTATTTTTTCATATGAAGCCCAACAAACACTCCAGCGCAGTGTCTGTTGTCAGTAAAGCAGCACTGGCACATAAGCATTTTTTTTTTCCAGCTATTCAACAAAAGCTGTACTGGAACTGCTGCTGACTAGGTCATTTACTTTGGCTTAATGTCTGTTGCCAACATTCACCAGCCCAAATCTCACAGCAGACAAAACAAAGGCACATGACACACAATGCTGGGCACAAACTGGTGGCTGTTGTTGATCAGTTAGTTCAGAACCAACGGCACATCATAACCTAATTATACAGCATAATAAGACAAATGCAATAGAAATAAAATGGAAAACAGGTTCTTTTAGCAATGTGTCTTAAGTAATTTTATACTCTACTGCCAAAAAAAAAAAAAAACCACGAAAAAAAAAAAGTAATTTAATTTGCTGTACAATTAATTTTGACTTTTTATATTAAACCGGCCTAAAAACAAAAAACAAAACAAAAACAAGCTGAACCTCGCATAACTTCAAAAATAAAGATGAAATTGGTTAAATTATTTTGATGAGTCAAAGTAATGAAATAAAAAAAAGTTTTCATGATTTATTTATATTTTTAAGCGTGGTACTATTTGTATTAAATCCTACTTTTGAATACTGCATTTTTCTGTAGACATTATTATTTGTTATGTATATATTTTACACATTTATGCATTTAAACAGATAGATAGATAGATAGATAGATAGATAGATAGATAGATAGATCTAAGTAAGAAAAGATGCTGGGTAAAAATATAAAACTGTTTTGTCAGACAGATATTGTAATAAATCAATTGCAAAATAGGCTACTCGGTTTTACAGGGTAACAAAAATATAGTCACAAAAATAATGCAGTTTTCAACTCGATATTTCAAACCCAATGCTAGAAAAAAACACATGTGTACAGTAATTGGACATTTGATTCAAATACTGATATACAGCCCTTGTGACAACTTGCCCCGGTCTCTCCTATTGTATTTCTGTGATTCATGACCATTTATTTGAAGACAGTAACATGGAGCCCCTCTCTCTGACCCACATTGAACGGCCTCGTCTGTCAGCACTGATGTATATCTGTCAGGTGCTGGGACAGCACATTTTCTGAACACGATCTGTTACTCTATTTAAAGAGCATTCAGGGCACAGCAACACACTGCATTAAACACACACAACTCGATTCCTAACACAGTTACATTATGTGCGACTGTAAAATACTTTTCATTAACCAGACATCAGAAATAAATCATTCATCCTCTTACCATTGTCAGCTCCCATTTTCCCATTTCTACGAGGATGCTTTTACGATATAATCCTTTCCATCCTCATGAAATAACCATAAAAGTAAAAAAAAAAAAATGCACTATAGAGAACAGAAGCATTCGCTAAGAAATAAACATCTCGATAGTTGCATAAAACGTTATTTATAGCATCATACAGCTGCATATAAAGCTTTTTTGAATAATAAGCGATTATCATAGATAAAAATATATCTTATATTCCCTCTAACTTTAGAAACGTCTCTCTAAAATGCACATCATGGTAAAATATCCTTCCTTTGAGCCAGACAGATCGCACTAATGTATCGCTTCACCTGCGCTCAGAAGGGCATCATCAAGTGGGAGGTGTTAAAGAAGGAAGTCGACACAAAACTAGAACATTGCCATTATATTCAACTCTGAAAGCAATTGACTCTCTTTAAATTGATTTTTAAATCGAAATAATGCGAAGTCGAGTCGAGGGAATTTCTGACTGAAAGTTTCGAGGCGCGATATCTGTTGAGCTTCCTCTCGCGCGACCATGGCTCTGTTATAGCTCACCGCAAACTACCTTAAATATATTTTTAAAGAAAACACGAACGTTATATTTGTTTGTACATCTACAAATGTATACGTTTTGTCAGCCTTGAGTCTGATACTGAAATAAACGCGAAACGCCAAATAAATAAATAGCCTAAATAAATCAGCGAACTGTTACTATGGCTACCTAGAACGATCAATAATCAATAACTAGACTATTCATTCATGTGTTATAAATAAAGATCACTATTTTTTTTTTTCAATAATTGCCTTTTTTGTACTTATAGGCCTACATATCAATAAATATAGACGTAGTTGAAGATAAAACTAATTTAACTGTTGCGCATTGATTTGTAACCACATTATGAAGGCTCTGACAGTAAGTCTCATATCTGAATTATTACTTCTGTCCAGGAATTGATTTCAGAATGAACCGCTCGAGGGAAGGGGCACAACGAACGGAGGCCAAGAGCACAGAGCGTGCGTCCCGTGGGATTTGTGTGACGTGGTTACTGTCGTCACTGTCGAGCATCTGATTTAACTGCTGCTTGCCAAATAATGTTTTACACTCTGGTAGAGATGTGCTTCATTAACATGAAAGCAGGTGTCACTCTCCAAACTCAGATTATTCTGTATCTCAGAGGTAAGAAGCTAAATTAGTCGAGAATAGTAAGTAGGACATACTGTGAAAATGATAGCACAAAAACCCTTCCTGATATGATGTCATTCTCGTTGTAACACCCATATTCTGGGTTAATAAACAATAACTTGAAATCTGAACTGTGGATTGAACTCTAAAAGTGTATGAGCTATATAAAACCGGGTTTCACTGTAACAGGAAGAAGCCAGGCCCTGGAGATGTGGGAATCATGGAGAAGCATTCACACGTCACTATGGGAGCTGCGCTTCTGTATTGTTGAGGGAAATCAGTCACTCTGAAAACAGTGTAACCTAGGATGATTTTTTTAACACTGGTTATTTGTAGCGCTCAGAACTTCCTTATGGGACTGTGATTTTGTAGTGTTTACATTTTTCAGTAGGCTAGGCTACTCGACGGCTCTTGTAGTATGGTAGAATATTAGAAAACATTTTCATTTTCTGGTTACTGCTTGCATAGATAGACCTAATAATTGTAACAATTCCATAAGAGTGCAAGAGATCTTTCAAACTTTAAAATCGTAATGAAACGGAAGTCACAATAGTCTTTCCATCTGAGGTAGGCTATTGTGCGTTCAAGTCATGTCGGAAAGAAGGCACAATATGTAAGATTTTTAGATTAAAATATCCAAAAACCACTAGAACAATGTTATATATATTGTTGACTTGTGTACTTAAAGGATTAGTTCACTTTCAAATAAACTTTTCCTGATAATTTACTCACCCCCATGTCATCCAAGATGTTTGTCTTTATTTCGTCAGTTGAAAAGAAATGAAGGTTTTTGAGGAAAACATTCCAGGATTTTTCTCCTTATAGTGGACTTCAATGGGCACCAAATGGTTGAAGGTCAAAATTACAGTTTCAGTGCAGCTCCAAAGGGCTTCAAACGATACCAGACGAGGAATAAGGGTCTTATCTAGAGAAATGATCGGTCATTTTTGAAAAAAAAAAGTAAATGTATATGCTTTATATAAACAAATGATCGCCTTCCAAGTGCTTCCGCCAAAACCGCACTTTTGTATTCTTCAAAAAGCTTACGCTGTATGTCCTACGACTTCCCTATTCTACTTACGGAAAAAACGGAACTGGTGCTGCGTTCATTCCATAAGTAGAAACTGTAATTTTGACCTTCAACCGTTTGGAGGCCATTGAAGTCCACTATAAGGAGAAAAATCCTGGAATGTTTTCATCAAAAACCTTAATTTCTTTTCGACTGAAGAAAGAAATCTTGGATTACATGGGGGTGAGAAAATTATCAGGAAAATTTATTTGAGAGTGAACTAATCCTTTAAATTATCCCAAATGTTTCCAAGAATGTTTAAATCCAAATAAGCAATTTTAACCAGGACACGGACCGATTTCCGGTTTTATTTTGTAGAAACCATGGAAACACCAAAGACGCTTTAATATATTACATGTTTTATTAGACAGCTTGAGCACATATCTGTTTTGATACATTGCTCAACAGAAAACTAATCTTTGTCATATAGCTCAACACAGTAAATCTTACTGTATAAATTTCATTTTCCGTGAGTACCATGTTTTAACATGCCTAATATCAATCTAGCTTACTGCAGTGTGAAACAAGTTTCTCATAGTAGCCGCCAAGTGAACGCACAGAGTAGCATTATAACAACTTTCAACACTCAAAATGTATCTAATATGATAAACAGCACTGCGTTACCCCATATATGCTTGACCGGAAGAAGCGGAAGCAGTGACTGTGGCATAATAAAAGCTCCGCTGCTCTCGAATGTCACGCTCGTCTCTCATTAGCAATCGCTCCAGCGGCCTCGTTCAGCTCCAACAGCTTTCAGCCTCACCCTGCTTCATACTACCGTAATGCTAATAAATCAGTAATACTTCAGCTCATCCATGAATATGATTTCTTCCCGAGTCCCGTCGGAACACCTCCCGTCATCAAGCTACGCCTTTGTTTTGAAAAAGCGACCTCTAGTGGTGAAAATTACGTAGTGTGCCTTTAAGTCCCGAGTTTAGAGTTGGGGCTGTGTCAATGAGAAACTTGGCGGAAAACCACATAATGTAGGCTATTTAGCAGTGCCATTGTCAGGATTTTTTATTTACAACAAAATAAGCTAATTG
The DNA here is from genome assembly GCA_036281575.1 of Ancherythroculter nigrocauda. NCBI lineage: Eukaryota > Metazoa > Chordata > Actinopteri > Cypriniformes > Xenocyprididae > Ancherythroculter > Ancherythroculter nigrocauda. Next base: position 31,306,405 of record VTFQ01000001.1, read on the forward strand.
CCTGCACAAAATATAATAGCATTGTAATTGTGTAATTGTGGCTTCATCAATTAAAGCAGAACTAAATAACTATAAGTCCTTATGATGGTTAATTGACTTGCAGTGGTGTGTTTGAGGCGTGCACTAACCCCCTCTGGCATGCCTACGCCAAAAAACAGCACTTGCAAGTTGAGATTCGCCGACCCGACACAATCTCGCCTCATATTCACGTTCACGTGAGAGTGACAAAATGCTTTACGGTAATTCAAAATCAATGTATATATTGTGACTTTATAAGACAGTTTCCCACCTCCATCGAGATTTCTTGTACTGTATTTGCAAAACTACTGCGCTGGTGAGCGTTGTAGTCGTCGTAGTCCAGAGCTGCGCTTGGAGTATTTATGACAGTGTCATTCACTGAAGGAACCTGTAGGGGGAGCTTCGCAAATCTTACCAAGTTCCGCTTTAATTAAAAACAAAAAACAAACGAGCAACTGATGCACATTGTTTGTTCTTCATTTTAGAGTAGAGTTTAAAAACCTTGCTGTGTTTTTGTGTAGGCTAAGAGAAGGTAGCCTACATCGCTAACTTGCTTCGATGAAAGTGATTTGAATGCAACTGATGTCATAAACATAACTTTCCTATTTGAAAAAACGAACTTCCCATAGTTGCACGCACCAGTACATCTGAGTGAAACTGCTTCTCAAACAAGAAAAAAAAAATCCCACCCTCGTGCCAGTAAACGCGTCATTATAGAAGAGCTGCAAGAGGGAGGGGAAGTTATTTTGATCAAAGATTACGAAGGCACGTGAATTAAAAAATAATGATGTGCACAGACAAATAATTTATAATAAATAGGGGCCTACTGCAATTTTCCATTTTGATTTAATGGTGACTTTAAAATAAGGTGAATGTGGGTAATTTACCTCAGTTCACCCTATTTTACTGTTCTACTGTATTTTTGATCAGCTATATGCAGCCTTGGTGAGCATAAGAGACTTCTTTTTGAAACATAAAACACATTTTTGACAGGTAGTAAATCAATTTTTTTTCATTATTTTAGCCCTGTAAACAAATTAATTTCTCTTAATAACTCTCTAACACATAAATACATTTGTTAATTTATTTAAGTGAGAAAAGTCAGATTTGCTCCAGTTCACAGCTCCTGCAAAACATAGCGACTTCTGTATATTTGTACAACAACGCCACCTAGTGGGTAACTGAAAACATTTGATATGACACTTAATTCACATTTTTTTCATGTTTAAGAACAAAACGTATCAATAACTGATCAATAACGTCTCATAAACAGATTTTACAAATTCTTTATTTATCATGTATTGAGGCATACCAACATGTAACAAAACTCTTAAAACACTGAATAAAGTCATGAACACAGTTAGTGTCAAAGTCTTTAACTGTTTGAACTAAATGCAGGCCCTTCTTATCATAAATGTACACAAGGCCACAGATTCAGCTGTTAGGAACAAGAACAGATGACCTAACATTAAAGTGAATATGCATCTGAAATATTATAAACATTGTTTTATGATTGATTCATGCATATTCTTCTACAATCCTGTCCAACACCACAGTGAACACCGAATTGTGTTTTTATATAAAAAAAATAACAAATATAAAACTATGAAAAAGTAAACTAAATACCAAAATGCAAATCAGAACATTAAGGACGAAACACTTCCTGACATTTCTGGTATTCTTCAAAGTGGGCATTAAAATGCTTGGCAGTTATTGCAAAAAATTTAGACAAATCTACTTCAGAAAGTGTCCTAAAAAAAGGCAGAGGTGTAATCTTACCTTACTCTAAAGTGAACTTTTTGGTGTTCCTGCATTTTAAATCTTACAAAGTATGGCTGAGATACAGAGGTCAATCACGTTTGAAGCGTTTCATAATTGATATGATTGTCTCTGGTTCTCTAAGGCACAGTGAATACGGCAATGAAAGGCAACTCCAGTTTTTCAAGGCCTCACAGAAAACATGCACGTACTGTACGTATAACCCTGACCATCGGTGTGGACTAGTTGGCCTGGTTCTTCTTCTTCAAAACATTGAGAAGGTTATCAGACATCAGATAGGGTCGTTCTGGGGTGCCGTCATTCCTCTCCAGGTCCTCCACTGTGATAAATGAAGAATGTGAGAAAAGAGTTGAGGAATAAACAAGACATGGCCTACCTTCAGCTAGGAGGAAAGGAAAGTGACCAACACCTCACACACAATATAAACAGATCTAAATAACAAATGTACCTTCTTGCATAGTATTTATTAAAGAGAGAGAAACATTTTTTAGACATTAAGTATAGCAAAGCATCCAAAAGACAGCAGACAAAGTTAAAGGCTCCTCAAGAAGGCAACAAGGTATATTGGTTTCCCAAAATGGGTTGCAAATTGCTACCAGAAACAATCGACAACCTTAAAAGTGCATTAAATAGATATGGCTTACAATCAACAGGAAATGCAGAAATACCATCCGCTGTCTAAGAGCAACATTAGATGTTCAGTCTATCATACAATAAATTAGCAGCAAAAAACAGTACATTTAAAAATAACTAAACGCATCGTTCATCTGACAGCACAGACAACTAAAAACACTGAATCACAAACTTTGATGTACATTGTAAAAAAAAGAAAATAAAGTTGTAAATAAAGATTATTTGAATAGACATTACAAGAAAATACTGTTTTGGTCTTTCTACTTCAAACTCTCATGCTTACTTCCATGTGTTACTCGCTGTTGTAATAATTTGTGAAATTTACAAATTTCTGACTTAAAAAAATCATTGTAGATTCAATTTTCACTCAGAAATTGCTAGTGAATTTCACAAATAATATGAAAACCGCATTTAATTTTGAAGTAGAAAGACCAACATGGTATTTTCTTAGAAAGCATACTCCAATAATCTTCTACTATGAAAAATATTACAACTATGAATTGATTTTTGATTGAATAAACAGACGCAAAGCATAAGGCCACTTTAAAGTCAACATGAAATCAACATTGACCTTATTTACAGGTTCCTATTGTTCAGCTGACATCATTAAGCCCTTTTATTTTTTCATCCACCCGTCATAAAGAGACACTTTTCATCATCCAAGTGCCACTATTGTTTTTATGGTAAACACTTTGCAATTAGGTCCGATTAGTTATGCCAGTTAATGTGTCAGCTAACATTAACTAACAATAAACAATACATTTGTAACAGTATTTATTAATCTTTGTTAAAGTTAATAAAAATGAAACCGTTGATTGTCAGGTCATGTTAGTTCAAGTCTATACATTTTTTTTTAAAACATACAATTTTTTATTTTAATAATGTATTAGTAAATGCTGAAATTAACTGAGTAAGATTAAGAAATGCTGTAAAAGTATATTTTATTGTTAGTTTACGTTAAATAGTGCAGTTATCTAATGTAAACAAATTAAACCTAATTGTAAAGTGTTACGATTTTTATCATCTAAAAGGGGTCATATGATGCCTTTTAATGTTTTCCTTTTCCTTTAGTGTGTAATGTATCTGTTTGTGCGTGTATATGTAGGTCGGCAAAGTTACAAAGCTCATAGTTTTCTCAACAAAGAATGCCTCGAGGTTCAGATATAACTTCCTCAATCGTCTACGTGACAGTGTTAAATATGAGCATAATGCCGCCCAAAGGCATGGGCAAAGAAAGAAGGCAAAGCTTCAGTGGATTTTAGTGCTGTCGTCATGTCAGGGAGATGCCACGTGTTTGGATGCGAAAGCATAACCACTTTATTTGGCCTTATGAAAATGGATTATATTAGGAATCAGACGTTACATCTTATTTATAAAGATTTTCCTGAGCAGTACAACTCAAATGTTTGTTTGAGCAAAGCGCATTTTACAGCTGAACCTGGGAGAGTACAACTCCGGCTACATGCAAAGACTGTGAAACATTCTGCTCAAGTCGTGCTTGCAAAGTTGCTTCCGATTGGCTTGAATCCAGCTTGGGATCAAACTGATATGGTAAAATCAACAACATTACTAACTGTGAGTTTACAATTGCTTAAATGGAAGCTGAAGTTTGCGACTATGATAAGGGGCGTTACATTTCCAACACACCCATGAGGTATTTGGCCAATCACAATGCACTGGGTCTGCTGGCCAATCAGAGCACTCTGAGCTCTTCAGAAGGAGGGGTTTGTAAAAAAAATCAGCGCATTTCTGACATACTGGGAATAGAGGAGCTGCAATAATTTACGGTATGTTTTTTCAACATTAAAGCATGTTAACCTATTCTATTACAGCTAATAAACAAAATAATGAACTTTTAAAATAGCATCATATATGACCCCTTTAAAGGTGCCCAAGAACGTTCTTTCACAAGATGTAATATAAGTCTAAGGTGTCTCCTGAATGTGTCTGTGAAGTTTCAGCTCAAAATACCCCATAGATTTTTTTTAATTAATTTTTTTAACTGCCTATTTTGGGGCACCATTAACTATGCACTGATTTCACTCGACGCCGCCCCTTTAAGACGCGAGCTTCCTGCCACACGAGCTGTCGACTATATTACAGCGCATTTACAAAGTTCACACAGCTAATATAACCCTCAAATGGATCTTTACAAGATGTTCGTCATGCATGCTGTATGCATGCTTCGAATTATGTGAGTAAAGTATTTATTTTGATGTTAAAAGTTTAATTCTGAGTGAATCTGAGGCTGGGCTCCGTGGCTAACGGCTAATCCTACACTGTTGGTGAGATTTATAAAGAATGAAGTTGTGTTTATACATTATACAGACTGCAAGTGTTTAAAAAATGAAAATAACGACAGTCTTGTCTCCGTGAATACAGTAAGAAACGATGGTAACTTTAACCACATTTAACAGTACATTAGCAACATGCTAACGAAACATTTAGAAAGACAATTTACAAATATCACTAAAAATATCATGATATCATGGATCATGTCAGTTATTATTGCTCCATCTGCCATTTTTCGCTATTGATCTTGCTTGCTTACCTAGTCTGTTGATTCACCTGTGCAGATCCAGACGTTAATACTGGCTGCCCTTGTGTAATGCCTTTGATAATTGTTGGGAACGTGGGCTGGCATTATGCAAATATTGGGGGCGTATACCCCGACTGTTACGTAACAGTCGGTATTATGTTGAGATTCGCCTGTTCTTCGGAGGTCTTTTAAACAAATGAGATTTATATAAGAAGGAGGAAACAATGGAGTTTGAGACTCACTGTATGTCTTTTCCATGTACTGAACTCTTGTTATTTAACTATGCCAGGGTAAATTCAATTTTTGAGTCAAGGGCACCTTTAATGTCCCGTTTCATTTTGAGAAAAAACACATTATCGAAGTAAAATGAGTTGCGAATGTTGTTTCATGTTGACTTCAAATAAATTATTCTCAGCAAAGGTTGTCAAGATCATTTTCCCTGCCTTAAAGGTTAGTTCACCAAAAAAAATTTAATTCTGTCATTAATTACTCACCCTCATGTCGTCCCAAACCCGTAAGACCTTCGTTCATCTCCGGAACACAAATTAAGATATTTTTGATGAAATCCGACGTTTTTTTTTTAAATCACAATTACCACATTCTAGGTCCAGAAAAGTAGTAAAGACATTGTTAAAATAGTCCATGTGACTACAGTGGTTTAACCTTAATGTTATGAAGTGATGAGAATACGTTTTGTGCGCAAAAAACAAAACAAAAGTAATGACTTTATTCAGCAATTTCCTCTCTACCCTGTCATACTGCTACGTAGTTTACGTTGAAGACACATTACAGCGCTTCCATGTTTACGTCAGAACTCATTATTGGCCGGCTCATGCGTCAGCATCACATGAACGCGTCATGCTGCTCACATGAACAGCGTCGGCCAATAATGAGCCAGCGTTCGGACGTAAACATGGAAGCGCTGCACTGCGTCTACTGCGTAGGAGAATGACAGTGTAGAGAAGATATTGTTGAATAAAGTTATTATTTTTGTTTTGTTTTTGTGCACAAAAAGCATTCTTGTCACTTCATAACATTAAGGTTGAACCACTGTAGTCACATGGACTGTTTTAAATATGTCTTTAGTAGCTTTCGGGGCATCTGAAAGTGGAAATTTCTTTGCTCTCTATGGGAGATAAAAAGCATAAAAATATCTTAATTTGTGTTCTGAAGATGAACGAAGGTCTTACAGGTTTGGAACGACATGAGGGTGAGTCATTAATGACTGAATTTTCTTTTTTTTTTTTACTAACCCTTTAACATACATTATTCATTATCAGTCGACTAAACATGATATAAGTGAATTTTATGACAATTCAATCTCTTAATGTAATAAATGAGATATTTGCACATATAATTAGGAATGTTGTGGATAACTTTCAACAGTTCAATTGTTTTCGTTGGGATCCTTCAGCTGGATTGTCTCGTCGCGTGAAGCAGGTGTCAAAACCGCGTCCGTGTCCTTCATCAGAATGTCGCGCAGCTCTGTGGTCATGTAATACGGACGCTCTGTGGAGCCGTCATTACGCTCAAGGTCATCACCTTCGTGTGGTGTTAGTGGGTTTAGTAGTGAGTGTGTGAGGTTGTCAGAAGGTATAAGCAAAGAATTGTGCAGTGTCATGATGATTAATGTGTGATGTTTTGATTGTGAGGAAAAGATGATGAATATAAAGAATGAAAAAAACAAAACAAATAAGAATGAGGAGAAAAATGTAGGGAACAGCCATAAAAAGAGAAAGACAAAGAGAAAGAATCAGGTTATTATGAGATGAAGGGCAGAAAAGCACCATAGACAGATCAGAAACACCTCATACCAGATTATATAACTGAAACGCAGAGTACATTTTCAGTCTAGCATGCCATGAGAGGTTTATTACGAGCAAACCAAGCTTCATGCACTGCCATGCGCGATGAAGAGTCATTAGAGGCATGAAGCTTCATCCATAGATTAAATATTTCCCTAAATACAGCACAATAACATTTTTAAATGGATCAAAAATGACTCTTTTAGAGTAGAAGATCTACATTCCAGAGTGGACCTCGATGGCTTGATATTGATATTCTGAGGTGAAAACTTTTATTAATGGCAAGTACTCACAGAAGCAGAGGAAGAGCGTGTCCACACACATGGCGTAAACGCTGAAAAACCCATGGGCGATGAGGTAGGTGCCCACCAACACAGTCTGGAGAAACAACGTAAACATATTAAAAAAAAAAAAAAAAAACTATGAACAGGTAACACACTACCATTCAAATGTTTGTTTGTTTTTTAAAGAAATTAATACTTTCAGTCAGCAGGGATGCATTCAATTGATTAAAACTAAAATAAAATATACTTCCGCCTACATCACGTGTGACCTTTCCAATGTGATTACGTAATGCATTTGTGGTTAAAAAGTATATAAATTTTATTTTCTTTAGAAAATGACCAATCGTTTCTCTAGATAAGACCCTTATTCCTTGTCTGGTATCGTTTAAAGCCCTTTGAAGCTGCACTGAAACTGAAATTTAAACCCGTTGAACCCTGTTGAAGTCCACTATATGGAGAATAATCCTGGAATGTTTTCCTCAAAAACCTTAATTTCTTTTCGACTGAAGAAAGAAAGACATGAACATCTTGGATGACATTGGGGTGAGTAAATTATCAGGAAAGTAATCCTTTAAATCTCCTGTTTAAAAATAGGATGAAAGATACTATTTTTGAAATGGTTTTCTGTCTTGCATTTTATCTAAAAACGATTGATGTCATTATAAATATGTAGAAATTAGGGTTAGTTCACCCAAAAATTAAAATTATGTCATTTATTACTCACCCTCATGTCGTTCTACTCAAGTAAGACCTTCGTTCATCTTCAGAACACAAATTAAGATATGTTTGATGAAATCCGATGGCTCAGTGAGGCCTGCATTGACAGCAAGATCATTAACACTTTCAGATGCCCAGAAAGCTACTAAAGACATATTTAAAACAGTTCATGTGACTACAGTGGTTCAACCTTAATGTTATGAAGCGACGAGAATACTTTTTGTGTGCCAAAAAAACAAAATAACGACTTTATTCAACAATATCTAGTGATGGACGATTTCAAAACACTGCTTCATGAAGCTTCGAAGCTTTACGAATCAAACTGGGGTGAATCAAACTGCCAAAGTCAGGCCAAAGAGGTGAATCATTGAAATTTCAAAACACTTATGATGTAAAGAAGCCTCGTTTACTGAAATCACATGACTTTGGCACTCTGAATCCCTGATTCGAAACAAAAGATTCGTAAAGCTTCATGAAGCAGTGTTTTGAAATCGCCCATCACTAAATATTATCATAAAGTCGTTATTTTGTTTTTTTTGGCGCACAAAAGTATTCTCATTGCTTCATAACATTAAGGTTGAACCACTGTAGTGACATGAACTGATTTAAATATGTTTTTAGTAGCTTTTTGGGCATCTGAAAGTGTTAATTATCTTGCTGTCAACAGAGTGTTCCGAAGATTAACGAAGGTCTTACGGGTGTTGAACGACGCGAGGGTGAGTAATAAATGACAGAATTTTAATTTTTGGGTGAACTAACCCTTTAATACAGCCTCTTATTTACATGAGGTAAACATAAAGCTGCTTGGTTTATATTTTTAATGTATACAATTGCATATATTACATATTTTAAAATTGTATTACTGCCACAAAAATGACCCATTTCAAATCTGTATGTGCTTTTTTTGTTTCCTTAAATATTTCCTGAAATATAGTGATCAAACTACAGCGAAGCGCACCAGTTATCAGATGGTGCTCTGCAGTGGTCAAAAAGTGAAAGTGAAAGTCCCATACTCAAAACTTGTGTTCTGCATTTCACCCATCCAAGTGCGCACACAGCGTTTTTGCTGTGGCCTGGGGAGCGATTGTGAGATAGGTGCCTTGCTCAAGTTGTTCATTAAGATGGATGAGTTACAAAAGAAAAACTGTTAATTTACATTATATAACTAGTCACTCTCAAATCACTTACCAAAATAGGAACCCAGTAATAATGGAGACTGGGTGCAGCACCCTTAAACGCTTCAGTATGTCCTGAGAAGAAGAAGAAAGCGAAGATCCCTGTGGGGGGAGATGGAGAGAGATCAGGAAAGCCTCTAGCTTGAGGTATTCCATTAAAATGTAGTCCAACAAAAAAGTTGAACATTGTTGTTTAGTTCAGTCAGTGTTATTTAAACATTGATTCATTCTCTCTAGTCTAAAGCAAAAAAACTTACCCACAAGCCCAACAATAAGGAGTTTTCCAAGGAATAAGATGAAATCGGTGACTTTATCCAGAACTACCACCCTGTGATGAGAATGAAAACATCTGTAAATCACTTCATATAGCTAATATAAACCTCCCAAAACTAGTGATCTGTCTCGCTGCCTGCACTTTGCCTTGCATTATGCATCCATGTTCTTGCTATTAATCACCATAATACTCCACAAGTGTGGTGCTTTTAAGATACTGTGTCAATTTAAAAAATGTGCATTCAGTTCCAATCCCTTCTATAATGCAGTGTCAGGGTTTCACCCACCTGATAACATTTCTCATCAGGAGCATGAAGGCATCACTTGCTGACCGGCAGAAGTTTTTACCGTATATGGCCACCTGCGGCAGAAAAGACACTTATTCAAAGACGACTGCATGCAGATATGTTATTAAGATCCTCTATACAGACTATATTATAAAGTATGTAGGCTTCAGCAAAAAAAAATGTTTTTCACTCGTTTCTAATTTCTCCAGCTGAGAGTGATAAAACTACATTAAACAACTCAAAAAAGGATCAGCCCAATTGGTTTATTTCAGGGGTGTCTAATCCTGCTCCTGGAGGGCCACTGTCCTACAAACTCCAACCAGCCTTACACACTTGCCTGGAAGTTTGTAGCAAAGCCACTTGAAGGCAAGCCATTTTTTTTTTTTGAATGGATGTCAATGGAGGAGAGGCTTTTTTTGCACTGAATGAACCGTTTTTGTAATGAAATAGCTTATTAAGTTGGCTTGCTATATCTTTTCTAACTGATCGGACTTATGGTTTTCCTAAAAAAAAGACTGTTAAAGCTCAGAAAAATCCCATTGACTTTCATTGACAGAATGTTCAAATGAGCCAAGGCTGTTCAAACTCCAACTGTCAAAATTCAAATTTAAGCTACGGAAGCCCATTAGACTCAAAAACTCAATTAGACTCAAGTGCCATTCTATGTACTATTTCTAATCCATTGAAACTCATAAACTTATCTAAACTCAACTAAATCTATCTATCAAACTAAATCTAGCAACACCCTATGAACCACCCCGAGTACCCTAGCAACCGCATAGCAACACCATAGCGACCCCCTGAGTACCCTAGCAACCACATAGCAACACCATAGCGACCACCCTGAGTACCTTAGCAACCACATAGCAACACCCTAGCGACCACCCCGAGTACCTTAGCAACCGCATAGCAACACCCTAGCAACCGAGTAACAACACCCTAGCAACCACCCAGAATACCTTAGCAACCATCCCGAGTACCCTAGCAACCACCCCGAGTACCCTAGCAACCACTCAGAGTGCCCTAGCAACCGCATAGCAAAACCTTAGCAACCATACAGAGTACTCTATCAAAATTACTAAACTAAAACTGAAACTTTCAAACTGAAAACTTTTAAAACAGCTTCAAACTTTCTGGACCGGCTTTTTCAAGCCAACTTAAAGTTTGTCTCAACAAACTTTTTTATCTAGTTTAATGAATTGATCAGCTAATCTTTTTGAATTGATCTATTTTTAGAGTTTACACACACAAAAAAATGCTATTTTATAAGAGAAATCATAGACAATAGCACCACAGGTATGATTCAGTTTACGGCACTTCTCATTCATTTCTATAGTATTTGGCTGGGTGAGATTCATTCTCCAGTTTTGTTGTTGGTGTGAAGCCCTCTTCTGGAAAGGGGACCGGGAGCAGCAGCTCATTTGCATTTAAAGGGACACACACAAAAATGGCGTATTTTTGCACACACCCAAAGATTTATCTTGAACTCTGTCATGGAAATTAGCATGTATAAACCTTAATTAAACAATTTAATAATCAATTAAAAATTCATTTAAACCTGTATGATATTACGTTGTATACCCACGATTGGACCAGCGGTTTGATTCAGCTTCATTCTTTTGGCAAGATGTGGGAATTCATCCAGCACAACTCTCACAGTGCATTATGGGTATTCTCATGCCATTGAGTGTGCATTGGTTGTATTGTAGGTTTGAATGAGTGCACTCAATAACGTCCACCACTACAAATGGCTGTCGCCTTAAATAGTGCCCTATTTAAGGGTATATGGGGCAATTTCGGCCACTGTTTCTAGTGAGTCTGAAGCCTTGATTAGCTGGTTCAGGTGTGTTTAATTAGGGTTGGAGGTAAACTCTACAGGACAGTGACCCTCCAGGAGCAGGATTGGACACCCCTGGTTTAGTTCAATCAGTCCAATAGTTTCTACCTCAAGTAGTAAGTAGATGTAGTGAACGAACACGCACCATAATGTAAGCATTCCTGTTTATGAACTTGATGAACTTCTCCAGGCACCAGAAGCAGCATTTCAAACAGCACAACAAGAACTTGGCGAATTTATTCTCTGCTCCTATGGGCACAAAAGCAAGCTAAAGAGTTTACAAACAGATTATTGTAGACATTGTGAGATCAACTCAAAACAGGGCATCTGATCGCACCAAAATGGTTTATTTTGCTATAATAACCAGTTGGAAGTTATTTTATAATGTGAGAAGAAAAGGGTTGCAGAGTGATTCAAATAGACATTAAAACAACTGACAATAGTCAATTATACTTTAACAGTCATTATACACTGTAAACGATTTTTCGAAGTTGTAAATGAAACAAATATTATTGGAAAAATACTATTTACAAGAAAATGCTAGTTATTCTACTTCAAAAATGTTCAGTTTAATTCAATGTGTTACTTGCCTTTCTTTGAAATTAACTGTGAAATTTAGTAGCAATTTCTAAATTGCTTCTTTTCAGTGTATGCACATATTTGATCACATATTGCAGTGATTAACCAATCGGAATCAACCATTCCAGAGAACCGAGTTATAAAAGACTACGAACATTCTGTTGAAATGTTTTTCTCTTACCCTTGAGTTTGTGGTCAATATACTCCAGCAGAACCCTGATAATCTGGACGATGGCGAGGATGAGAGAACCAAACGCCAGAGAGCCCGTGTGATACCTGCATGTGGACAAAATGAACCAAATACATCAATTAAAATCGCCCCTAGCACCCGTATGACACACTTTGCTAATATGAAATGGCATACTTTTTTTTTTTTCCTAAAGCCATACCTGAGGGATCTGCCTAATGAGGCACACAATGGGAAAGCGGGCATGTCCTGGGGTTTTTTAAAAGCCCAGTAGTAGGATGCAAACGCTCCTGCCAGAGTCATCTGACCCAGAGCAGTGACAAAGTTGGCACACCAGAAGAACAGGAAGACGTTGTAGAATTGAAGGAAGATCAGGTATTTGTGATATGGCGTTTCACCACCATAGAAAGCAAACAGACACTCAGACCGCGGACAGTCCTTCTTAATTTGAGAAAGAGTGAAGTTCTGTAATGATCGGGAGAAATGAGAAACAGGGATCGTTCACTTACTGTAAAACATGAAACTTTATTAAACAAGACTTGATTTTTCCATCTAGCCTGCTCTTGCACATTTTACCCCACATCCACAGAATTTTATTCTGTGTCAGATATGTAAATCAACTTTACAATAAACAAGAAAAAATATATATTTTTAATCAGTACTTTGTAGTGTAAAAAAAAAAAAATCAGAAAACCTTTGCCTTCAGGTGTTTGGGTAACTGTTTTCAAACAATAGTGCTCCATATTAGCTGATTTTATTAATACACATTTATAAAGTACTATATATTTACATTAAAAACAGTATTGTGTGCCTAATATTTTAATACTATGACTGTGCATATGAGTATACGCACCTCAGGGTCGCAGGTTTCTCTGGAATGGGAACAGACTGTTTCGTTGAAAACCTTATAAACAGGTTCACTAGATGTAGAGAGAAAACTGACCGGGGCGATTAAGGACAAGTACTGGTGTGATCATCACAAATATATTAAACACTTTTTACAATATATAAACAATTGCTTGGGATTTTAGATTGTAATATACATCTATTAGAGCTGAGTTGCTGGGAATGTTAAACTATAGCATTGCTATAGTTAAAAATATCCCCAGCTTTATCTTACAAAATTATGCTAAGGTCAAGGTTTGGCTCATTAGCATGGCATCATTATCCCCTGCTGGCAGATGCTGTAACTGCACCATTATAAGGGTAAAAAACAATTGACTGTACTGACGATCATACAAAAGTCTGAGTATCTTTATATGCTGATGACATTATTTAAAATTAATTGAAATGTAATGCAAATGTAATTGAATTAGATGTTTTGGCAGTGCCCATTTATTTCACTGGAGGCTCTTAAAGGGATAGTTCACCCAAAAATGAAAATTTGAACAGTTGATGGACCCCATTGACTTCCATAGTATTTTTTTTCCATAGTTTGTTTTTTTCATACAATGGAAGTCAACTGTTTGGTTACCAAAATCATTTTGTGTGTTCAACAGAAGAAAAAATTCATACAGATTTGGAACAGCATGAGGGTGAGTAAATGAAGACTGAATTTAATTTTTTTGGGTGAACTATCGCTTTAAAAGAATATAATGGATTAACCTTTTGCCCTTCTATAATAACTGTTTTAATATAGATTTAAGTGAGTGACTATAAGATGCAACTTCCTGTTCAAAAGCGCTCATTAAAATTTCTGAGTCTTGAGTGAAGGATACACTGCAGTGACACCCCAGTAAGCGATGACTATGGTCAGGAGGAAGAAGGTAAAAATAGGGTAAAACAGCGATGACATCACATAACCGATGGCCCTGAAAGAAAATCACAATGAGGGTAAGCAAGACAAATGCTAAAGCACTAATACAAACCAATAATTAAAGGCAAAAAATAATTAAAGAATCACAATAAGATGATGTTGACATTGAAACATTCACTAATCATTAATAATGTGCTAAAAAATACCAACCTGCTGGCCTCCTTTATGAGCTCAACAGCGATCCGGATTCTGTTTCTGAGGAATATGAGGAGGAGGATGATGATGAGCTCCACAATAGCCAGAATGATTACTGAAGAAAGAAACATGAGTTACTTCAGTGCCTTTACAATAATATTTAAATGAAGCTTAAATGGTGAGTTCACCCAAAAATGCATCATATAAAGCGATCAAGTCTCTTATATGGATTAGATTTACGATCTCTTTATGAAGCATCAAAGTGGTGGTTGCGTAGCTGTCAATGGAGGAACAGAAATCTCTCCGATTTTATCAAAAATATCTTAATTTGTGTTCCGAAGATGAATGAAAGTCTTATGGTCTTGGAACAACATGTGTATGAGTAAATGTTTGGGTTAACTAACCCTTTAAAAGAACCTAACCACAAGACTCTATGGCCACGTACACACTGCAGCTAAATTTTGTTGTCAATGCACCTTTTAGTGCTTAATCCAGTTTCGTACACACACGTTTCATACAGTTCACAAAATATGGGAGTGACAACTGCATTCTACAACCCCAATTTACTCCTGAAAAATACAGGTAGTGACAACCACACTTACAGAAATTCTATGCAGCGTGTATAAAACTGAACTGAACAACTTTTAACGTGCATCGGAGATGTTTCCCTCTACTGTATACGCGGTGAATCACAGAGAAAGCAGCTCGAGCCTTTTCTCATTCGTGACGCCAGATCTTGCTAGAAAAATCAGCAATAAACCAAAATAAATCCAAATGCTTTATGCTGAAAATAAGACCAAAATATCATGACTCGTGTCTGTTCACTGTTCACTCCATAAACCCATTCGCTTCATGAGACGAGCTTAAACAACAAGCCCAAAAACTCTAACGATGAGTGATCATGGCCAGTGTTGGAGGTAACGCATTTCAAGTAATGCAAGTTATGTAATCGGATTACTTTTTCAAGTAACTAGTAAAGTAACACATTACTTTTAAATTTACAACAATACATCAGTGTTACTTTTTACAATAAGTAATGCAAGTTACTGAGTGAACATGACGGTTATTATAGACTAGTTCTAGAGCATATATTTGCTCATTTACTTCTTCTCCTGTGTCCTATTCTTCTTTAATCCAGAACGGCAGCACATCTGAAAGGCTTGTTTGTTTGAACTGCTTTGCCGTTTGTTTGCCCTTTACTGTACAGGCATGAATTTGCATTTCCTTCAGCCTGAGGCTTATTTGTTTCACTTCTGGTGTGAAATGGCCTTTACATGTTCCAAAAAAAGAACTTTTTTGTTGTTATAAAAACAAACAAACAAACAGCCCAGCCCAAATGAGAAAAAGTAATGCATTTAGTTACTTTTACTAGGGAGTAACGCAATATTGTAATGCATTACTTTTAAAAGTAACTTTCCCCAATACTGATCATGGCAACACAGAAAGAACGCGTTCTTTTAAAGGCTGTACAAGCATAAACAAAACACAATGCCTTAAATTGCTGAAAATAATGAGTGTTTTGTCACTGTAATATTTCTTTGGTCACAATAACGGATACCGAACACACAAGACACCAGAACGTTGCTATGGTTTCCAAGCTGTCAATCATCAGAGTTTTGAGAGAAAGTCGTGTTCCGTACACACATGTAATGATAATATAAGGGATTCACTCACACATTTCAAAGCGGTTGTCACTCCTGAAACTTTACAGTGTGTACGTGGCCTATTGATATTCCTATCCATATGGCACTCTTTTAATGTTAATCAGACAGTGCAATATCATGTGCTGAAATGTTTTTGTTGTTGATTTTTTCCCCATATCTCCAACTCCAAATATGAGCAATAGCAACAGTGAATAGTAACAGTGAAGCTACTCACTGAAGGCCAGCCAGGTCTGTCTGATGTGCAGGTAGACGGAGAAATCGGGCTGGAAGCCCAGCTGCTGTAGAGTGATATTAGAGCCAGGCGAGTCCTTCAGATTGACATACTTTATGCTGCAGTGAGCGATACCTGTGCAAACAAGAGACAAATGAGTGACCGTTTCATACATTTTTACAGTATCAACAGATGTACTGCTGCAGATTTAATGTATCTTAGTGTATGAAGAAAGGTACCATAGGCAATGACAATGACGACCATGAGGATCATGACCCAGACCATGATTCCAGCCAGATATCGGAGAAGAACGATGAAGATCAGACTCAACACCACAGCAATCAACAAACAACTGCATAAAGAAACAGATTAACACTCGGTCACAGCAGGAAGGACGTGTCCAAATCAGTATAATTATCACCAACTTAAAACTATTTATTATATATAAATAACAAATTACGTGAAATCGAAATTTAAGAAATGAACAGATAAAATACTAATAAAAAAAATTAATTTGTTTTTCTACCAAAGAAACAAAGTCACCTACATCTTGGATGCCCTGGGGGTAAGCAGATAAACATCTTTGGGTGAACTATCCCTTTAAACTAAGATTAAATTGGAAAAAAGTTTTCACTGTTATACTGTAGGAGGTGCTATTCTGAAAGAGTACAGAATCTCCAGATCAAACACAGAAAAAAGAAAGAAAATAAAGAAGTACAAATAAGCAATAAAATCATTGCTTATGCACATTGTAGTCTTGGGGGGAAAAAGGTGATTTTCTCAGATTTTTGTTCAAAATGTTGCTTTTTTAATGAAAATTACCCACATTCAAGTGTTGATGAAAAAGAATGCATGAAGCTAGAATAAAACTTTATTTTATTATTATTTAAAAGCAAATTGTTTGATCTATTGAATGTTCAGATATTCATAAAATAAAATATTCTGAGGGCCATGAAATTTTTGTGAAAATTATCAAAAACGCTGGCGGTGGCTGACAACTTTTTAAAAAACGCTGGCGGGGAAAGAATAAATAATACTTCAGTATATTAATGATATTAAAAGAACACTCATCCAAACATTAACACCAAATAAAAAATAAAAAATAATGAAGTAATTACTATTGAAACTAGGGATGTGAGGAGACAGTCCATGAGACGAAACACAACGAGACGAGATGAGATTTTTAAATAGTATCTTTAAGAAATCTTCAATGATGAAATATGGACTTGAATGACTAGAAAAATGTTTTATGTTTTATCTAATCATCTAGTAATAAATGTAATGGCAGTTCTACTTTCTGAGTATGAATTATTATATGCAGGAAAAAAAGACATTGATACTCAAGCACTGTAAAAGGTTTTGCCACAAATTCAAAAGACTCACTTCTCTCCTGTATGATTTCACATGAGTCTCTTCAGACCTTACTGTACATGATTTATGAGCTTCTACAACTTTTGACCTCTTTTCCACAAATTGGTTATAGAAATAAAAACAGTATAAATAAAAATAAATTTAAATTTAAAAAAGTTGTCTTTTAGTCTTAAGTGCAAACAATAAGTGCATCCATAATCAAAGTACTTTCTCAATATTAAAAGTGCAAATAGAGACCCAGTTTGTCTATAAGTATGATACAGAGCTAAGAGATGTTTACAACTACACAGACCAGCCTAAGATAGCTTTCATATTGGGAGATATTTGCATGCATCAGGGAGCCACTTTCAAAAGGCAGGGTATTGAAACTCGCTTGAATGCACGCTCGCATTTTACTTTCACTTTCGTGATTGTGCATACTCTATGAATAGGGAGTGGTGGTGCTGAACGCACATTCTACAAGATAAGACATTTGTCAGACTTTTAGGCTCTGTTGTACAACGAATCGTCTGCCATGGTCTTGTCAGTCATCTTGTCACTTGCTCTCATCATTTTATCAGTGAACTCTGATTCCTGCTGCACTACGTACGACTCTGCAGCTCATGCTGGATGAGCTGGATGGGATTAAAGTGACTGTTATCTAACTGAATTAAATGGCTTCTATAAAAAGCCAGATGACAGTGAGGCATAATGTAAACATAGCGGTGGCATATTCTATCCTAATTTCACCCTCAGAAGACAGCTTTTCACCTCGACGAGAAATCTTGTCACATTTTAATCTCGCAAGATCTCGTGGCACGAGATCTCATCACAACCCTAATTTAAACGACAGAAAATATAATCACTAAAATAAAATATTACTTACATTAGGATCCAGTACCAAGACTTTGTGTAATCCTCAAAGATCTTCATTGCAACTTGACGACCCTCCATGACTACTGTGGCGTTCCTGTGATTGTCAAAACAGACATGGATTTATAATATATAGCCCGCTTGAATTGCACTGCAATTGCATTTGCAGCAGTTTCATGCAAATGAGTTATTTTCTTTCAGATTTATGTGTGAGTATTCATGTATACTTCATCCCAGCCACCAGGTCTTTGGCATCTCTCGTCTTCTCTCCATCATTAAATGTCTCTTGATCGCCCACTGTGATGACTTCACCCTTTTTGCCCAGAGACGGAAAACACCGTTGCAAAACTGAGAAGAAAAAAAGCATTATGTAACAGAGACATTAAAACTCAATTTGCAATAATTCCCTATAAATATTAAAATGTAATAAGAATAAGAGTCTCACATGGTTTGCTGGAAATCAGATATGCAGGGCACAGTTTTTCTTGCAAAATTTGTGGCACGGTCTTTACAGGGAGACAGTTTCGATCAGTCATTAGACATTTGCAAAAACGAAATACTTGTAATGTTAAAAATCTAACTTACCTTCTGCCCAGGGTCTTCTCTGCAATATTCTTTGTAATAGTTCCAATCAGATGGATTTATGATGGCCTTTACCAGAGTCATAGTACGATTAGGACATTTCTCTACACACACCTAGTCACAGAAAGAATACAATTTGATATAAGACATTAAGATAACAGGTTTGACTATCAAAAACAAAACAAAAAAAGCCTATGACATAACCTGATTTTGCATGCACGTATTTATTGAAAGATGAAATGTCAGAAACACAGACTTCATAATGGAATACTATACTGCAACAATAAACTACAAACAGAAACATGTTACACTGTTGTCACACAACTTTACTATGTTACATTTAATTTGACAAATTTATCACCTATAAAATAAACAGTTATATATTTTTAGAAAAAAAAATGTTCAGTTTTGGTAGTGGCAACATAAAAAACATGTATATTTAAAAAAAGTTGCTGACGTTACTCTTGGTGCAAAAATGACTGCTAAACAAATCATGTAAATAAATGCAAATGTGACTCGTGCTGACAAAATGAGTGGCAATGAGCAAATTCAGTTATTGTTATTCTCAAAAATCGAGTTAAAATTTTCTGAAGGTTCCGAAACAAAATCATCTACAGTAGCAAGCATACCATAAAATCATATCTAAAAATATATATAGGACCTATTAAACTTCTTTTTCCATGATACCACAATTGTTTGATTAACATTAATGAAACAGACAGCCTATATATTAAGATCTACTGTACCACACATATCTAATATAATGTTACACATCAGATGTTTTTCCCCAACAGTTAAATAAACATTCACTTAAGACATAATAGATAATGTTTGTGTGAATACTTGACAAGAAAGATTTTTTTAAAATACTGTAATTCTGTGTAAGCTACGTGTATATCTGGATTGCGCACTGTCTGAGGCGTCTTTGTGTGCGCAAGCTTGAATGTGTCAGTCAGCGTGAGTAAGATTGTTTTTTTTACATCAGGATGAGTTTGAAAATCACATTTCATTGGTTCAATCTCATGCCATCAAGAATTCACTGTGAATATTCACAAAGTTGGAATGCTGCGCTTTAATACGATACCAAACTTGTGCTGAGGGAAGCGCCAGTCGTCAAGAAGCGAGCAGAGAAAACTGCATTTTTCATGGACAAAGAAAAGGTACTCCCCTCAGAAAACATACAAATAAAGATACTTTTAGATGTTTAATTGGTATTTGGAGCATTAGGATCGCTAGAAGAGGGCTTAATGAACTCATTTTTGTGAAAACCTCAATTTCAACCAAAATTTACATTTTTCACTTGTTTTGCCTGTAGCTCGAAATTAGCCCGTGCGCACTCCGGCTCATTTTGCCAGCACGGGTCACAAATGTTAAATGGGTCATGACACGAGAAATCAAATTTTCCTTGATCTTTTGACATACAAGACCCTTTTTACACCTGGTATTAAGATGCGTTTTGGTCGATCGGATCACAAGTAGACGAGGGAGACGCATTCCCGTTTACACAGAGTATTTTAATCCATCTTTTTTGTCCACTTTAAACCACTTCTGTCCTGATTTCTTCAAGAGGAGGATCTATGGGCAGGTGAATGTAGTTCAATTCAGCTATAAGTAGCTCTAGAGAGGGCAATAAGGCAAGTCCTGATTTTGCAGAGTTAGATGTGTTCCTGGGTCAACATATTTTGTTGATCCTAGAACAACATTCCTGTTTGAAAATTTAAAAAGATATTCATTTGTGTTCCAAAGATGAACGAAAGTCTTACAAATGACATGGGGGTGAGACATTAATGACAGAATTTTCATATTTGGGTGAACTAACCCTTTAAGTCTCTTTTAAACTCCAACTAAGCAAGCCAAAAGCGACAGTGGCAAGGAACCCAAAGTAATGCCAAATTAACAAACATGGTATGATTTTTGAATCAAAGCTGCCTCACAAGTTAGATTAGTGGATTGATATTATTTAAACATTTTGCATCAAGCTCCTTCTGATTGAAAATCAGGATATGTCACGCTGGGATTAGGTGGAAATGCTGATCATCAATACAAAAAATATTTATACTGTGAACAGAATTCTGTAATAACAGTATGAGTAGTAAAGTAGTATGCCAATCCAAAAATATGGTAGTCAACAGGTTAAACAGGTGAGGAGGAGAGGATACAAACCTGAGGGGTGGGACACTGGAATTCTAGGAGGACCATGGGACTGGCACACTTCATCATGTTAAAGTAGAACAACAAGGGCTGCTTCCTGTGGCACAAGTCATAAAACAAACAAATGTTCAATTAATTGAGACTTTTATTAATTCAGTTCACTGATACATCACTCAAAAGTGTTCCTCAAAGTCCTTGAAATATTTATTTTATTGGAAAATGTATTTTTTCACTATATGCTAGAGCTGATTATTATTTTATTTTTTTTGGTTTAAAATAGAGATCACGATTCTGAACAGACAACCAAACAAAATAATATTGCGTTTACTACTACAGGTTCTGACAGAAGGTTAATTGATGCATGTGACGAGGATAAGTTGGATGGTTGGCTCCAGCCTCCCAAGAGGCTGTTCTCGGGGGGTTTCATTGAGGACACCTGTTGTGGACTTCCTTTGGGGCCTTTTAAAACGGAGCCGAGCAAGAGGCCGTGGAGAGGTGCATATCAGTCTTGTTTTCGTTTGGTTTCCTTTAAACTTGCTTCTTTTTGTATATCCAACACAACGACAACACATTACACTTTCATGCACTCAGTTAACTTTACACCACTGATTCCTGACAAATCTCTTGAATGAATGATTCAATGACTCACTCATAAAGACTCCACTTGTTTCATTATTGGATAAATCTGCATTTTTGAACAAATCTCTTGAATGAATGATTCAATCTCTTGAATGAAAGAACCTACTTTTGTGAACAAATCTCTTGAATGAATGATTCAATGACTCACTCATTAAGACTTTCCTTGTTTCATTACTGGATGAATCTGCATTTTTGAACATGTCTTGAATGAAAGAATCTGCATTTTTAAACAAATCTCTTGAATGACTGATTCAGTGACTCACTCATAAAAACATCACTTGTTTCATTATTGGATGAATCTGCATTTTTTAACAAATCTCTTGAATGAATGATTCAATGACTCACTCATAAAGACTCCACTTGTTTCATTATTGGATAAATCTGCATTTTTGAACAAATCTCTTGAATGAATGATTCAATCTCTTGAATGAAAGAACCTACTTTTGTGAACAAATCTCTTGAATGAATGATTCAATGACTCACTCATTAAGACTTTCCTTGTTTCATTACTGGATGAATCTGCATTTTTAAACAAATCTCTTGAATGACTGATTCAGTGACTCACTCATAAAAACATCACTTGTTTCATTATTGGATGAATCTGCATTTTTTAACAAATCTCTTGAATGAATGATTCAGTGACTCACTCATAAATACATCACTTGTTTCATTACTGGATGGATCTGCATTTTTTAACAAATCTCTTGAATGACTGATTCAGTGACTCACTCATAAAAACATCACTTGTTTCATTATTGGATGAATCTGCATTTTTGAACAAATCTCTTGAATGAATGATTCAATGACTCACTCATAAAGACTCCACTTGTTTCATTATTGGATGAATCTGCATTTTTGAACAAATCTCTTGAATGAATGATTCAGTCTCTTGAATGAAAGAACCTACTTTTGTAAACAAATCTCCTGAATGAATGATTCAATGACTCACTCATTAAGACTTTCCTTGTTTCATTAGTGGATGAATCTGCATTTTTTAACAAATCTCTTGAATGAATGATTCACTGACTCACTCATAAATACATCACTTGTTTCATTATTGGATGAATCTGCATTTTTGAACAAATTTCTTGAATGAATGATTCAATCTCTTGAATGAAAGAACCTACTTTTGTGAACAAATCTCTTGAATGAATGATTCAATGACTCACTCATTAAGACTTTCCTTGTTTCATTACTGGATGAATCTGCATTTTTGAACATGTCTTGAATGAAAGAATCTGCATTTTTAAACAAATCTCTTGAATGACTGATTCAATGACTCACTCATAAAGACTTCAATTGTTTCATTATTGGATGAATCTGCATTTTTGAACAAATCTCTTGAATGAATGATTCAATGACTCACTCATAAAGACTCCACTTGTTTCATTATTGGATGAATCTGCATTTTTGAACAAATCTCTTGAATGAATGATTCAATGACTCACTCATAAAGACTCCACTTGTTTCATTATTGGATGAATCTGCATTTTTGAACAAATCTCTTGAATGAATGATTCAGTCTCTTGAATGAAAGAACCTACTTTTGTGAACAAATCTCTTGAATGAATGATTCAATGACTCACTCATTAAGACTTTCCTTGTTTCATTACTGGATGAATCTGCATTTTTGAACAAATTTCTTGAATGAATGATTCAATGACTCACTCATAAATACATCACTTGTTTCATTATTGGATGAATCTGCATTTTTGAACAAATCTCTTAAATGAATGACTCAATACATCTTTTAACGGTTACTTGTCACCCCCTACTGGTATAATGATGTCATTGACAATCTTTTTCTTTTGCAAATTAGTTTGACTGAATCCTTAAAACAAAAAATTATATATGTTCAGTAATGTTATATGATGACACTAATGATGTCAAACTTTGAGCAACAAAAGTCATAATAATCTTAGGTTTAGTGTGACTTACCCGAGATTTCCTTGGCCACAGTACTGTCCCATGCTGTCTGTGGGGTAGATCACCTTCCTCGGGTCACCGTGAGTCCAGGCTGAGAGCAGAAATTGTGAGCTTTTTAAAGTTCTTTAAAGAAATTAAAGTGCTTTTTATGTAACCATTTTGTTTCCAAAACCATGTCATTAGACGTGCAATCCTGAGAGAGTTAAAACAGAGATTTTGACTTGCATTTTAGAGCAAATAGATAATGAAATATTTTGACCAAAAGGCTTTTAGCCACATGTATCACCCAGTCCTAACATGTACACAAACACTCTTCATCACACACAAACCAATAATAATCACTACATAGAACATTAAAAGGTTCATTGTTACACAGTGCACAGTCAATCTTTAACACTACTGCAGACTGACTTACCAAGTATTCCCACTGCAACGTAGCCCACTATGGCAATGACAAAGACGATACAGCAAATAATGTCTGTACATCCTCTGTGGTGCAGAAAGAAACAGTCTGTCTGTTACAACATTCTTTAAAACTAAAAGGACAAATGTGACTACAATGGTTCGACCTTAAAAGGACAGTTCACCCAAAAAATTAAAATGATCCCATGATTTACTCACCCTCAAGCCATTCTAAGTGTATATGACTATCTTCTTTCAGACAAACACAATCAGATATATTTAAAAATATCCTTAGTGCTCCGTGGTTTATAATGATTGTGAATGGGTGGCCACATTTTGAAGACAAAAAAAGCATCCATCCATAAAAAAATGGATCCATACGACTCCAGGGGGTTAATAAAGGCCTTCTGAAGCAAATCAATGCTCGTTATTTTACTATATGAAGTTTTAAATAAGGATACTTTGTATTGGATTGGATTGGATTTTGGCGCATGAGCATTATAGGCTACTTTTATGATACTTGGGGCTTTTTGGTAGTTTTTGGAGCTTAAGAGTCCCTGGTCACTTTCTGTATAGAAATAAATAAGAGTACTGTGAACATAATCTCTTTTTGTGTTTCACATAAAGAAAATCATACAGGTTTGGAACGACATGAGAGTAAGTAAATTTTTACATTTATTTGTGAACTGTCCCTTTAATGTTTGAGCAAAATTTAGTTATTAAAACAAACAAATCAGCTTGATTCTTACCTGTTTTGGATGGGCCCTTTGAAGCTGGGGTCAAATTTTCTGGGCTCTCCTGTGAAAATAACATGAAAAAAGAAATTAAGTATGACTGAACTAAAACAATCAATATTCCAGACATCTTTTAGACCACAAAGAAACCATGCAAGATTTCATTAAAGACAACCACTCACTTACAGGGCATAAATTCGCTCTTCAGGCCTTTGTTAGCCCAATTAAGCACAATGACAATGTATTTGCATAAACACTTTATGTCATGAATGCTGATCCTAATCTGTTATGGTTTTACATTCCTAAATTGATCTTTTAAAAATGTGGGGGGTTAAATTTTTCAATGTCCTGCGATTTCAAATGCGACAAGCTTGCTAATTTTCATAAGCAAGCCTGGGAAGCCTGCAAGCTTGTTTTTTGCCACAATTATCCCCCTCATAGAAGTATTATATGGAACAATCAGAATGTGCTGCGTGGAAGAGGAAAAAAAACAAAACAAAAAAAACCATCAACCTTTATCAAGAACTGGTATGACAAAGGTGTAATTTTTGTTTTGAAATTGGATGAAAAAGGATGGCAGCTTTTATTCCTTTACTGAGTTTACTGCCATTTTTTTCTAAAGTTTATGATGGGGTTATTAACTCTATTTCACTTAAACTGTTGCATATGGTTAGGTCATACTGTAGTTACAGAATATCAGTCTGTGAAATGCCCCAATTAGCATTTGGAGGATTGGAGCTTTCCAACATCAAATGTAACAATTTTTGGAATAAAAGAATACTTATTAGGAAAATCATCTGTCATCCCAAAGATCTTTTTCAAGTGGAAATTAAATTATACTTCTCTTTCTACTATTAATAAAATGGACTGTTATTAATAAGTTTGTTACCTAACAAGTTGAAAGAACTTTACTATAAAATTCTTCATAATTACTATCCCTGTAATAATTTTCTTTCTAAGTTTAAATGGCTAGTTCCCTCAAAAACCCTCATGTCGTTCCACACCCGTAAGACCTTCATTCATCTTCAGAACACATATTAAGATATTTTTGATGAAATCCGATAGCTCAGTGAGGCCTCCATTGACAGCAAGATAATTAACACTTTCAGATGCCCAGAAAGCTACTAAAGACATATTTAAAACAGTTCATGTGAATACAGTGGTTCAACCTTAATGTTATGAAGCGACGAGAATACTTTTTGTGCGCCAAAAAAAACAAAATAATGACTTTAGTCAACAATATCTAGTGATGGGCGATTTCAAAACACTGCTTCATGAAGCTTCGAAGCTTTATGAATCTTTTGTTTCGAATCAGTGGTTCGGAGCACCAAAGTCACGTGATTTCAGTAAACGAGGCTTTGTTACGTCACAAGTGTTTCGAAATTTCAATGGTTCTTGTGACTTTGGTAGTTTGACACGCGCCCTGAGCCACTGATTCGAAACAAAAGATTCGTAAAGCTTCATGAAGCAGTGTTTTGAAATCGCCCATCACTTGATATTGTTGAATAAATTAGTTTTTTTGGCACACAAATGTATTCTCGTCGCTTCATAACATTAAGGTTGAACCGCTGTAGTCACATGAACTGTTTTAAATATGTTTTTAGTAGCTTTCTGGGCATCTGAAAGAGTTAATTATTTTGCTGGCAATACAGGCCTCACTGAGCCATCGGATTTCATCAAAAATATCTTAATTTGTGTTCTGAAGATTAACTTACAAGAGTGAAATGACATGAGGGTGAGTAATTAATGACAGAAATTTCATTTTTGGGTGAACTAACCCTTTAAATTGGACATCTCTTCACAGTGCACATTCTGCAATTCTAATCTTGAAATGATACTACATTTGTTTTTGCATGTGATTACACAAAGGAGTTCTGGCTTATTTTTTTTCCGCTTACAACAAACTTTTTATTTTTGAAATAATGAATACTGTTTTTGTTTTGGGTCAAAGGAGAAAGGAGGTCAAAGGTTAAAACTGCTAACTCTCTGTGGCCAGTTTCATCTCCATAAATGTAAAGTCACAGATTCTAATCCCAATTTTAGGCTTTTCTGTGTTGACTCTTTGTTTATCATTTAACAAGAAAGCTGCTAAAATTGCTTTGTTGATGAAAAAAAAAAATGGTTTCATTATTAAAAAAAAAACAGTTTGTATGACTGCTCATCTACAGCAGAGGAGTTTCTTCAGCACACACCTGGAAAATCATATTCCAGAGTGAGCAAAAGCTTCTGCTGCATAGTAAATGACCACCTAGGACACCCTTGTAATGCGCAGCAACATGTTAAAGCCACTCAGAACATCGTAGCATTGTGATATTGACTTCTGCACAGGCAAACACCACTCACATTTCCTTCAGAAAATTACAAGTCTAGTTTTGCCAGCAGCAACAACAACATCCCACACACATGTTGTTTTGGAAAGATTTCAAAATCTACAGGCCTTGAATGAAGCCTCCCATCATAAAATGGAATGGAAAGGGTAAGCCAAACAAGCTTAGAGATAGCTTTTGAATGCAATTTGACTTTATTACTGTACATTTGTTGCTGCTTGTCAGTTAACATAGAGCAAGGGGGTTGTTCCTAAAATAAATAAGTCATGTGGTTTGAAATGTTATGCTAAACAGCAAGTAACCTAGCTGCCCTGTTCATTTAGCTCAAATAATGAGTCAGCTGGAAGTATTTGGATCCTTATGCCATACTTAAACGTCTGAATGCCATTGCATTAGAAAAGAATGTCAATTCAATTGCCATTTATTTTAAAAAATAGATTGCACAAGCAAATTTTCATGCAAAGATTTCACAAAAATGTTTATTAGGTTTTTTTTTAAATGTTAAACCAACAGATATACTGTTCAAACCAAAGACAAAAAGTATTTAGGCACTTCCAAACCAGTTCCAGTTTCTTCAGTGCACAAATGGCTCAGAAAAGTGAAGTAGTTCTGAGAAAAAGCGGTAGAAACTGAGAACAGAATGCAATTGCTTTGATAATTGTGGATCTATTACATTCAGATCATTTAAATCTGTCCAAATACTGTACTATTTGAGGCCACTGTACTTCCATCATGTGAACTGCAATAAACTAAGAACAGATGTGCAAATGCCAACCAGAGCTCTTGTGTGGAAAAAGCTGGTAGATCTTTCCCTTTAGTTTGAGAAAATGTGTCTACTGGAACAAAAAAAAATCTGCTCTGTTTATATGTCTCAAACACTCACAAAAAATATGCCTAATAACTTACCCAAACACATTTAATTAAACATTTAATGCAACAAGCGATTGACACAAAATGACTTAACGTTTACATTTATTCATTTAGCAGATGCTTTTATGCAAAACTGAGAAACACCACAAGCAATCTGTCCTAACTAATAGCCAACAATTTATAGTACACAATGCCAAGTTTAGTATACACTAGATTAGTAAATCAGAGGTTAAATGCATTAGAGAAAAAGGTTTTTTAATATAAATAGAAGTAGTAAGTGTAGGGTTGGGAATCGAAAATCGATTCCAATTCTGGAATTGGATACTTAAGGTCAGAAATTGGCCTACTTGTTTTTTTCTAACCTATTTTTTATTGAAAATACATTTTATATACATTTTAACTAGCTTCCCATCCTCTCTCCACCTGTTTTTGCACTTGAACGGACAAATACACACAAAATGTCATAAGAGAACGTAAACAGTACATTGGATCTGCGCAGCTCTTAAAGTGGCAGCAGCCTAATGTTCCTGCTGCCGTCTCTATAATAGCATTAATCTGGCTGTTCTTGAATAACTTTTGTAACCATTTGTAATGTAGATTTTATTTTTAAAGTGCAGTGTTATTTTACATTTGATTACCGTTTCTGTAACTGAATACCTGAAAATTGTATAACACTATTTATCTTTGCTCAGTCAGTTGGACTGCTCAAATGTAGGCAAACCCCCACCAATTTAAGGGAAGATACTGACATGAGATATTTCTGCTGTAAAGGCATCTGACTGTAAACATCCACACCCTCTGAGACAGACATGCAAACACTGAGTCCTTCAGTTCCCAGGCAGACCAGGGTATTGTGAAGATGGACAAAGGCCTAGTATGAAACTAATGCAGTGTTAACAACCAATGCACTGAATGAATGTAGATGGCTAATGGCATTAAAAAGGCCAACAGTAGTACCATTAGAGCAGCTTCAGGAGAAACACAGCGTCTTAAAGGTGCCATCGAATGAAAAATTGAATTTACCATGGCATAGTTGAATAACAAGAGTTCAGTACATGGAAATGACATACAGTGAGTCTCAAACACCATTGTTTCCTCCTTCTTATATAAATCTCATTTGTTTAAAAGACCTCCGAAGACCAGGCGAATCTCAACATAACACCGACTGTTACGTAACAGTCAGGATCATTAATATGTACGCCCCCAATATTTGCATATGCCAGCCCATGTTCAAGGCATTAGATAAGGGCAGCCAGTATTAACATCTGGATCTGTGCACAGCTGAATCATCAGACTAGGTAAGCAAGCAAGAACAATAGCGAAAAATGGCAGATGGAGCAATAATAACTGACATGATCCATGATAACATGATATTTTTAGTTATATTTGTAAATTGTCTTTCTAAATGTTTCGTTAGCATGTTGCTAATGTACTGTTAAATGTGGTTAAAGTTACCATCGTTTATTACTGTATTCACAGAGACAAGAGAGCCGTCGCTATTTTCATTTTTAAACACTTGCAGTCTGTATAATTCATAAACAACTTCATACTTTATTAATCTCTCCAACAGTGTAGCATTAGCCGTTAGCCACAGAGCATAGCCTCAAATTCATTCAGAATCAAATGTAAACATCAAAATAAACACTGTACTTACGCGATTAGACATGCTGCATGACGAACACTTTGTAAAGATCCAGTTTGAGGGTTATATTAGCTGTTTGAACTTTTTTTATGGTGTTTAAGGCAAGCGCGAGCTCTTGGGGCGTGGAGCACGGGATTTAAAGGGCCACACACCCTGAATCGGCTCATTTCTAATTATGCCCCAAAATAGGCGGTTAAAAAAATGAATTAAAAAAAATCTATGGGGTATTTTGAGCTGAAACTTCACAGACACATTCAGGGGACACCTTAGACTTATATTACATCTTGTAAAAAAACGTTCGATGGCACCTTTAAAGTCCTAAAGCAATCCCAGAAAAAAAGGTACAAAAGCTGTCACTGAGACAGTACCCTTTCAAAAGGTACCAATATGTACAATTCAGAATATGTAACTTTAAGTACTAATGTGCACCCTTTAAGGGGTGAATAATGTAATTGTAATTGTACCTTTCTTTCTGAGAATGAGAGCTCTCCTAAATTTCAGTCACTGAAAAATCCAAAAAAGATTTGGATTCTGCTAAAATTTCCCATCTTTACCATTACTCATGTAAGAAAACATAATAGCATGACTTTACGTGTGGAAAGTTACTCAGTGAACGCTTCACAGGGTTTGTCCACATGTCAAAACCAAGAAAACACATGCACGCTTGCATACGAGGAGATACCATCAAGTGACTTTACCGCTTTTTTTGTAAGCACCTTCCTCCACAGGCATCTTGATGTTTAGTTGATCTAAGTGATGATCCGAGATTCCTTCCTCGCTGTATAAAGCACACTATCCATTTAGCACACTATCTGATTTCAACTTCCTGATTTCAAGTGGGAAAGCAACCTGTTGAAAACTGGTTGAACCAGTCTTATTGAACAGGTTCAAGCTGAACTAAACACCCCTTTTCAAGCAAGAAAATATTGTATTTCCCTCATTTGATCTTTCTAAACTTGGCTTTGTATCCTTTGTGAACAGTTTTTAAGTTAAGTTTTCTTGTCCTTTTGTTTCTGCAGGACTAAACAGAGCAGTTTTTGGGTCTCTAACATAAGGCGGATCAGAGCTGGGCGTGACGGCAATGACGCCCGTTCGACTCTTATTTAGATTCATTTTGTCCTGAAGATGTTTTTGCAAAGCAACTTTATCATGCAAGTGTCTCTTCAACCATTACCAGCATGAGTGAAATCATTTGAACAAATATAAGATCCTCTCTTTTGCGTCACAAACAGCCTGCTTTCTGTGTAGGTTTTTCAGTGTGTGAAATCAAAGAGGGGGGGGGGGGGGGCAAGCTCTTGCAAAACGGTGCAAAAAAAAGGTGAAAATAGGGAGACTTTTCACAATATCTAGTCGGACCTGTTCATGTATCTCCACTCATGCTGATATAATGTAATTTGTTAAAGCTAGTAATGTAATTTTCAGGCAGGGTTTGTCAAGTCTGGTAGCATGCTCCTACTCAAAAAAGGAACTCACCCCTGGCAAAGAGTGGCAGATGTTGGCAGACCTCAGGAAGCAGCTGGTCTTTCCAAAAGAGATCGTGACAACAACTACCCTCCGGCCAGATATCATTATGTGGTCCATGCAGTGGCGTAACTTTGTTTTAAAAAGTGGGTGGGACTGGAATGTGTGTGGTGGGGGTGGGGGTACTGTAACTATCATTACAATAATAAATGCACAAAATTTATTGAAATAGATCATGTTTAATTTTATAGTTTCGTCCTTACATCTACAAAAATACAAAATATTGCTAGCCTCGACAGTATTGACATTTGTCAATAAATAAGTGGATCCACAAAAGACTTTCGATTGTTCAGATGGAGGAGGAGCAGAATTTTCGTTCAGCATTCTGAGTTCTAATCCGCCCTCATGCAATTTATTATTATTTATTTTTTCATTAAAACGAAAAGATCAGTGATTTTATATCAAGAGCAGGGACAAGTTTACGTGCATTTTATTTTGTGATTTCACCAGAACGAATGGAGTCTCCGGCCGCAACAGCGTTAACCAATGGATTGAAGCGCTCGTCCATGTGAAGACTGCGCAGTGTGCACGAGCTGATAACAGCGACAACGAGCACTCAACGTGATTTCAAAAACAACACATCCCAGCACCAGATCGCCTATTATTTAACACAAACGAATGAATTGCTAATCAACTAGAGATGTTTCTTTTGAATTAGTATACATCCATGCCGAGAGATGTTTCAAAAAGTGGTGGGGACAATATCGACCCTGGCAAAAAGTGGTGGGGACATGTCCCACCCGCAAATTAAAGCCTATGGGTCCATGGGTCCATTGAACTTACCATCCCCTGGGAAGATAGCATGACAGCAGCCCATGAAAGGAAGCATCTCATGTACACCGAGTTGGCAGCGGAGTGCCAAGAGGCGGGCTGGAGAGCCAGGTCAAACCTGTGAAAAGCCATTAAGGAGCTGGGAGAGGAGGCAGAGAAAGCGAGCTAATGGCTGTGGCTCGGAGAAAGCACAACGGTTGGGGGCCAACACCCCTTTAAAGGCAGCTGCAGGAGATGTACTGCGATAGGGGGCGAAACATCAGTGATCAGCGGCCTCCAGCTTACGACCCTACAGCTGACCTTAATGGCACTGGCGGAGGTGCGACAGGCTGAAAAGCCAAAGCAGGAATAACATCTCACCTGTATAATGATCTTGTCAATTCATAATAAAATAGCTATGTTTGCAGTCGTGCCACCCTGACATCTGAGAATACAAATTGCTGGACAAAAGTTTTTTAGTTATCTCAACAGCTTTAAAGGGGTCCTTGATTATGATTCCACTTTTTTAACTTTAGTTAGTGTGTAATGTTGCTGTTTGAGCACAAAAAACGCTCAAAGTTCAAAGCAAAGGGAGATATTTTTAAAGAATTCTGTTTAAGGACTACAACAAACAGCTGGTAGGGACTACAACGAGCTTATTCCCGGGTTAGTGACATCACTAACCCTAAAATTTACATAAACCCCGCCCCCGGGAACATGTGACAAATGGGGTGAGGCCATGTTGGGCTCATTTAGAGAAGAGGAAGAGTTGTTGTAGTTGAGTGTTGTTAACATGCTGTCATTTCACGCCGGACTGCTTCACAAACGAGGGTCAGTTTAATGCTGGATTTGCACAAAAGATTAACATGGCGGCACATGCTAGTCGATGAGTTGAAATCAACTCCACAGCAACTACATAAATTTATCCACTAAACATTCAGAAACGTCCAGATGCTTTCTAAAAGTTGTAACTTCTTCCTGAGTCTCTCCATCAGTGTCCGATTCCGGTTTGAACAATGTAAGGCTGAACACCGTTACTGACAATCCTCATTTTGGCTGCGTGAGATTCTCCAGCTTTGTTGTTGTTGAGCAACCAAAACAGGAGCTGTTAAGGCTCCGCCCTCTTCTGGAAAGGGGGCAGAGAGCAGCAGCTCATTTGCATTTAAAGGGACACAAAAACGGCATGTTTTTGCTCACACCCAAATAGGGGCAAATTTGACAAGCTAGAATAAATGATCTGTGGGGTATTTTGAGCTGAAACTTCACAGACACATTCTGGGGACACCAGAGACTTATATTACATCTTGTAAAAGATATTTATAAAATCTGTGTATATGAAAGGTTTCAAACCTAAAATGATGGCATAGTATTTAGTTTTTAATTTTTTATTAATAAGACACCATTTTAAATTGTTTTCTTAGTCTGTTCATTTGTTTGGACAGTTGCACCACATGACATTTTGGGGGTTTAAGATAACAAAACTTAAAATAGCATATATTATTTAAATGAATATTTTAACTGATGTGTTGATTAAATGAATTAAACTAAAAATGAATTCAAACTAAATAGGTTTTATAGAATAAAGTGATATTTGACGTGAATTTATCAAATTATTTTAAAAGGAAATAATGCTCTTGGACACAAAAATATGCACGTCATGTCATTGGCCTTCAGTGCCTTTTTCATTCAACATGACTCTCTATTTCTGTGATTGGCATTGATGATGGTAAAAAGTAAGTGAATTGTGTTTTATCAATCAAGATTTTTTGATGAAAAGCTTCATTAGCTTTGTTTTTAAAGAATTCAAATAAGAGAAAAGTGCAATAATGACTGATAATAATAGAAACATACCGAGAAACAATGTCCAAATAATGTCCAAAATGGTCATTGCCCATAAAATATGTACTGTACTTACATGAGCAAGGAACAAATCAAATCAATAGCAGCACTTCCATTTTACTAAATGACTAATGGAAGGAAAGACACTATCAGCAGTTCATTCCCTCGACAGGATGTGATCACAAGAAGCCATACCTATTACTGTAAATGAAGCTTAGACATTTCAAAAGTCACCTCACAATTAAGATTAGGACTATATCAATTTCATTAGCGTGAAAAGAGTAAAGGATCCAAAATGCTGTGCCTTTTCCTGTCATCTGGATAATGAGGAAACAAAACACTTTGCTGATAAATTCAGGATTTTCCCATAAGTTCTCAGTAAACCACTGTGATTAATCATTACATTATGTTAACTTGACTATAACATGAGTTAACTACTAGATGCAAGCATAGAAGTCAATGTATAGTTTTACAGCAAGACATTAAGACTGCAGACCTGAAATACAAATGTTTGTATTTTATTTCAACATCCATTTATAGTTTTAGAGCAAGGCAAAACTGTCTTGCACAGTAAATGATCAATTTAACTAAACCAATTTATACTCAATTGGTTTCATTCATAAGGAAATGCTAAAAAGGAGCTTTAGGTTGTGCAACCCTTAAAAAAAAAAGATTTAGCTTGTATTTGCATTTAAAACTACGCTTGAAATGTGTCCGATATACAATTCTCATTGCAATTAGGCAATATAAACCATTTCCAGTTACAAACATTGCTTGCAAACTATTGGAGAAGTTGCATTGAACGTAAAAGTTATCCCTTCCCTAATTTGAAACAGCTGCAGTCGCACTCAGTCGCTCAACAGCAGAAATAGCACATAAGTACAGCTCAGAAGGATGTGCAAGTTTAAAATTAAGAGGTAAAGGCCTTATTTTATATTTTTAAAAAGCACAGCCCTATATTCCACCCTATAATTACATGCACTCCAACACATGAGAGCAGGCCTCCACTAACTTTGTGCTCTATGACTTTGGTTACCAGCTATACTTTACAAGGAGAAATGAGTAAAACCAGGGTTGAATATTAAAGCTTAAAGTTTTTAATATTAAAGTTGTGACACAATTGTTGCAAATACTGAGTTTTAACCTAATGGACAAGCAACAGTGTTCTTGTAAAAGCAACTTTGTATTAAAAACCAGGACAGAAACCATATGCAAACTATTAGAACAAACA
Organism: Ancherythroculter nigrocauda; assembly: GCA_036281575.1. Lineage (NCBI taxonomy): Eukaryota > Metazoa > Chordata > Actinopteri > Cypriniformes > Xenocyprididae > Ancherythroculter > Ancherythroculter nigrocauda. Next base: position 31,341,181 of record VTFQ01000001.1, read on the forward strand.
CAATTGACCCTTTCAATGGTGTCCATCTTGTGTCTCCACAAGGAGATGTAGTATTCATACACACAACAGCTGTCTAGTTTCATATGCCTGCATGTAGTTTTACCCGGTTTAACAACTTAACTGTATTTGCTTTGATATGATCTGAAAACACAGATAATTATCTTACAATAAACACACCCACCTTCTATTTCCAAACACACTGCTTTAGTTGTTATAATCATAAAATCTACTGTTTCATATTTGCAACTATTAAATTAATATACAAACAAACATGTACACTATTAGTACAAATAAACATGGAGATTTCAGTCATGCCATGTCATGCACAACAATGTGATGGAAAAGCCAATGTCCAAATGGTTGGTCAACCTCCAAAAATATAGTGACAAAATTCACAATGTTTACAAACATGACTGTATGGAGTAAGAAAATGACTACACATAAAATGAGGTGCTTTCAAAGCCAATCCCAAAATATACCTTGACTGTAAATAACGGGGGTTTAAGGCGTTGCCTCACTAACACAACTGTTTTTCAACTTAACAAGGCATATATATATTTAAATCAGATAAAAGTCTATACTATTAGCGGCAGCGAAGTTATATTTCAATTTCTAAAATTATTTCAGTTTCTGTTTTGTAACGTAGCGTTAACATTTGAGGACTCAATAACACCAAACCATAAATTTTACAACAAACACCAGCAAATGTAAAAACGTAAATATAAACTTGCCGTATTTCGGCTTCTCTTCCATATCCATTTCAGGTTAAACGTGTATGTAGCAACTACAGTGAACTATACTTAGTGGTCATGCTTTTCAGTTCACAACAAACTGCAGGATAGACTGGAGAGTCCATACGAGTCATGAAAGACGAATCTGGCATTGCTTTGATTGACAGCTCTTTTAACCAATCACTGGGCATTCTGCTGTCTGACATGTGTAGCTGAAAGACCAGTAGAATTCTGTTCTGTATCCTACATGTTAATATTCAAATGACATTACACAAAGGAAACGGATGTTTTATGACAAATTGTTTCGGTCATACAGTTGAGCTCACTCTTAAAATAAATAAATAAAAAATAAAAAAGAGCTCACTCTTTTGATATTTTTTTTTTTTTCAAATCCGTTCGAACGAATCATAACAATAATCTTTTGAACAAAAGATCCGGTTCGAAAGAACAACTCGTTCGAAGTTCGGAGCATCAAACACGTGCTGTTTCAGGTAAGAAAAGTTTAACAAGATTGCTTAAAATGTCTTTTTAGTATTTAACGGCGTGTAGTTATTGTCGTCGTCCTATTGTTTGTCTATTTCTATCAAAACTTTCACATTTTTCCAGGTAGTTTCAGATATAAGGAAATCACTGCAGAGCCAATGGGTGGAGCTTCACGTCCAGCTCCCCCTCTCTGGAGCCTAAGATTGTTTTACAAGTCTATGAGCTAGATACGATTTAGCTGAAGCTCCACCCCTCAGATCCACAGAGGTGGAGCTGGACTGTCATTTGGCAAAACCAAAAAAAGGAAAGAAACTTGAATTTGACTTTGATTTTAGGAAGAAGGGGGGTTGAGATTGTTCTCCCATGTGCACGCCACTGTAGTTGTTATGCATATATATCTCAGTATAGAATTTGTTTAGAAAGTTGAGAGGAAAAAACTAATTGTAACTGTTAGTAAAACACATGCTTATTATATAATTAGGTTATTGTTAATTATTATTATTATTATTATTATTATTATTATTAATAGGCCTACTAAATATAATACATAATAATTTAGGCTAATTTTGCCTGTCAGAAATTGTCACTGTAAGCATGATGTGTTATTGAGATTTATACATTAATTACATATAGACTAGCTGAATATTCAAATCAACATGTTACTTCTGTCTTCATTGCTTTCATCTTTTTGATCAGGTTTTCAAGACTTGCAGTTTTTGAGCCACTGAACAAAAACAATGGAGCAGCAGAGTAAGTTTGAAATTTGAAACAGATTGTCAATTTTGCTCTATTTGTGGCTATATTTCTCACAATTTCCAAGTTTCTCACAATTCTGACTTTATTTCTCACAAATTTAAAAAAAAAAAAAAAAAAAAAGGGTTAAAAGTCAGAGATATAAACTCAAAATTGCAAGAAGTAAAGTCAAAATTGTGAGATTTTGACTCAGTCTGGAAACACTCGTTGAATGAATGTTTCTACTCTACAGTATTAGTCACATTGCATGAATGTGAAATATTCTGGTTTAACTGTCATTTGTTTTTCAGATGCTCGATTTGTGGACATTCACAGCGCAGATCTCATCCAGAGGGTTAGTGCTGTGATGCCCATTGCTGATAAACTGAAGTCTGATGGAATAATTCACCGTGAAACATACTCAAAGATTTGGGCAGCTTCTACAAATCAGCGTAAAATGAGAGAGCTCCTTGATGCTCTGAACACTGACAAAGCAAAATCTGCTTTTTACAATTTGCTGGCTAAAGATTTGGCTGAAGATCTTGAAAAACAAGGTGAGAGAGATTTAGTTGAAACAGTATTTCTGTACAATGGAAAACTATAGAAGCTTGTTTCTGCCAAAGAATACAAAGGTAGAAAAAGGTAATGGCGACTTTTTATCTCAGAATTCTGAGATTTCTTGCAATTGTGAGTTATCTTGCAATTCTGGCTTGAGTTTAGGGGCCAGATTTACAAACAGCTTGCACCAGTGCAACCCTCTTTTGGCGTTAAAAACTTTTAACTGTCAGGATTTACTAAAGACAGGCAATGAAAAATTAGTACTGAAAAGTTATGAACACATTTTGTGGCTGACCTTATTGCATATACATTTGTAGGAGTTTCCCTTTCAGATGCAAAATTATGCAAAGTGATTTACTAAGGTTTATGTTAGTCAATTTACTGGTATTTGTGCTATTATTTAAAAAAAGAGCATGGCTTATACCAGACACTAATTTGTGCTGCTCTTGGTAGATTGTGTTGGTTTATTATGGAAATGATCCAGCAGTGTCTTTGATCTTTAATTTGTGCGTCATCAGTAAATCACAAGCAGAACTTTCCACACTCATCTGCACTTTTTTGGAATTGCGCTCTCACAGTAATTTGCCCTGTTTAGTAAATCTGGCCTTTAATCCACAATTCTGACTTTATTTCTCACAATTCTGAGTTTATATTTTCTAATTCTGACTTTTCCTTACAATTCCGAGTTTATCTAAAATTCAAACTTTATTTCTCGCAATTCTGACTTTATTTCTCGCAGTTGCGAGTTTATATCTTGCAATTCTGTCATTCCAAGTTTATATCTCACAGTTATAACTTTTTTATCAGAATTGTGAGATGTAAGCTCACAAATTACATTTATTCAGTGGCAAAAACAAGCTTTTACAAAACTCAACTGGCTACAGCTTCTATGCACATTCAACATAACTCTTAAACTCAGTCTGGAAACACTCCTTGAATAGATGTTTCTACTCTACAGTTTTACTCTACAGATACAGCTGAATGGATGTTTATACTCATGTTACATATGCTTATGCTACCTTTTGGATTAAATTGTGAATTTGCATAATAAGTTCCATTGTCAACAAGTACTGCATTATTAACTTAAAGCTGCAGTCCGTAACTTTTTTTGGTAAAAAATGATACAAAATACATTTTTGAGCAAGTACATAACCAGCCAGTGTTCAAAACGATCTCCTTACCTTAGCCCGATTCACAACGGTAAGCTTGTAATAATGTTTTATAACGTGAGTGGTACTGGTGGGTTTCCTCTGAAAATTTGAGCATGCCGCCATTCGTCTTTGCGTCATTAAGTCATGTTTGTTTACGTGAAGAAGGAGTCCCAGCCAGTGTTGGGGGTAACGCATTACAAGTAACTTGAGTTACGTAATCAGATTACTTTTTCAAGTAACTAGTAAAGTAACGCATTACTTTTTCAATTTACAACAAAATATCTAAGTTACTTTTTCAAATAAGTAACGCAAGTTACTTTTTCACATTTATTGACTGACATGTTGTCCCCATGTTGAGAGGAATACAGTGCAGAGATATTGTGTGCACTGTGTAAGCATGATGGTTATTGTAGTTCTAGACTACATGTGAACCTGCATTTACTCATCTCACTTGCACGAAATCATTCAGTATTCCTCAAAATGAATAAAAACAGTGAAATGCAATTTCAGAATTTTGCAAACCGGTAATAATTAACTATATTAAATTACACAAATATACTTTATGTATTTAATCTCAATTATTAACCAATGTCTTTGCTGCTGACCTTCAATTCAACCATACTAATAAGCAAAAAATACTTTAGATTAGATTTAGAAGTAAGAACTAGAACTTCCTTCTCCTGTATCCTATTCTTCTTAAATCCAGAACGGCAGCACATCAGAAAGGTTTGTTTGAGCTGCGCCCTCTACTGTACAGGTGTAAATATGCTTTTCCTTCAGCCTAAGGCTTATTGATTTCACTTTTGGTGTGAAAGGGCCTTTTTGCCAAAAATAGAACTTTTTTGTTGTTATTAAAAAACAAACAAACAAGCAAGCCCATCCCCGGTGAGAAAAAGTAACGCAAAAGTAAAGTAACGCATTACTTTTCATAAAAAGTAACGAAGTAACGCAATTAGTTACTTTTTTAGGGAGTAACGCAATATTGTAATGCATTACTTTTAAAAGTAACTTTCCCCAACACTGGTCCCAGCTAGTGAGATATATCATGTGAGGATGCTGCAGGTGGCAAAACATTTAGCCTTTCCTCACAGTAGCTAGAATAATTAAACTTATCAATTTGATGTCGGATTATATGGTATGACAAATTAACCTTAGAGATTAGACAGTACAGAAATTGAAATCTACAGATAACGCTAATACACACTAAATGCAATGCTGATGTTGTTAACATAAACAATTTGAGAACAAAGTATAACAAAAATAATTATTTGCACGGTTTGACGTGATATGAGCTAAGCGATCGTTTAATCATCATGGTAGCGTGATTTATTGTAATGCTTTTTTTCTCAGATGGTCAGAACAAAAGTGGCAGATTTGTTACTTGTTCAGATGATATTTTCCAGTGAAAATTCTTATTTTGGTCATACTTCCAAGACTACAATCCGTGATTCCGAAGTACAATATCCACACCGTTGGTGACTGACAGCCACACATTCTCCTCAAAACATTAGATTCATCCGCGCTGAGGAGCCGCGCCAATACACAACCCACGTAAAGATAATTCCACAAATAACTGCAATTGTAGGATTCAACCAGAAATGTAGACAAAGAGGCAAAACTTATGGACTGCAGCTTAAAATGAAAGAAACATGGGTTTATATAGCATATATTTTCTCATATCTTATATATTTTTTGTAGGAGTTCAACAAGGGATTAAAGGGGCACAGACCTCATCAGAAGTACTGGAAAATAAATCTCGCCCTCAAAATGCAGAAACATTACAAGTGCAAACTATCAAAGCCTCCAAAAGACATAGTACAAAAATAGAGGGACTGTTAAAAAAAACTGACATCAAAAAAGTGGGGAATCTCTACTTTTATAAAGATGAGAACTACATGATCGGCTCTGGAGGAAGCGGCTCACAAGTATATATTGGCTTGAGTAAAGATGGCACTGAGGTGGCCATTAAACGAATCACAAAGAACCCAAAGAACAACAAAGACTTTAAAAATGAACTGAAGCATCTACGAGATCCAAAGCTTGAGAGCAAGTATATCGTCAGGTATGTGACCTTTGTAGAGGATGAAGATTTTTACTATCTTGCAAACCAGCTTTGTGAGTCCGATCTGGAGGACCACATGAAAGATTTTCGTCTGCAAGAACAAAATGACGAGACCATTTTGAGGGAAAAAGTGAAGGAGATGCTTCTTGGCCTTCAAGTTCTTCATCATGCTGGAGTGATACACCGTGATATAAAGCCTAGAAATGTTTTGATAGGTACAAATATACTTTTTTTCTCAGAATAATATAAATTAATGTATACTGTTAACTTTTATTTTAAAGCCATAACTCATCATCATTTACTCACCATCATGTTGTTCCTCTTTCACTGTATGGCGGCGAGCCAAAATATCCACAGCAGAAAAAATACAATAAAGTTTTGGAACAACATGATGAAGGAGAGTAAATAATGACAGAATTTAACTTTAATTCAGTACATTCAAAACAAACATATTCCTATTAGATACAGAAGGAAGGGCAAGGCTGGCCGACTTTGGTATAAGTCGCAAACTGGAGGAGGGTAAAACAACAGTATATACTGACAGAGCTGGTACACAAGGCTGGGAGGCAACAGAGATCCTGAATCAGACTGAAAAGGGTCATTACACAAAGAGCTCAGACATCCAGGTTTGTGAAATACCATAAATCAACTGCAGCCATGATGAGATCACTGAGAGTTCACCAGGCTAATGGTGGATTGTGGTATCATTTCTGATGATGTTAAATGTTCTTGATTACAAAATTATACTGAAGACTTCTTTTAGTCAAAGTGAAAATGATCATGGAGTCAGCTTCTTTTGTGCATGAAGATCACTGAAAGAGTTAAACCTTTCTCCCTAAAATTCAGTTCAGCATTAACAAAAATGAAACTTTTGTCATTAATTACTCACTCTCAAGTTGTTCCAAACCCGTATGAATTTCTTTCTTCTGCTGAACACAGAAGAATAATATGGGTAACCAGACAGCTAATGCGGCCCATTGACTATCATAGTTTTTCTTTTTTCCGACTATGAAAGTCAGTGGGATCCATCTGCTGACTGGTTACCTATATTCTTCAAAATATCTTCTTTTGAGGAGAAAGAAATTCATACAGACCTATCCATTTAAATTTAATACATCAGTTTTCCCAATTAATGTTAATAAAATTGTTTGAAAATAGGCAGCTTAATCGTAAACATAGCAAAAGTATTAGAAATATTGAAAATATTTTGGTGGTTGGTATAATGATACTTTTATGGTGAATTTTTTATGACAAAATTGCTCTTCAGAAAATTCACCATTTGTTTTGTCAACAAAATGAAATGTGTGTGGATGAGTGAATAGTAAAAGAACTTCGCAGTGTGCGACTGATCACAAAGAACAACGTTTTCTATAAGCTCTTCCAGTTTATTTCTCACTGTCCGGTCAATATGTGCTTCTCAGGTTGCTGGGATGTTGGTGTACTACATCCTCTCTAATGGAAAACATCCTTTTGGGGACATGAAGGATCGTGAGGGGAACATCAAGACTGGGAAGTACTCCCTTGAACATGTACAAGATATAGTAGCCAAGGATCTCATTGAATGGATGATCAACACAGAACAAGCAGAGAGATTAACCATTGATGAGGTCCTACGACACCCTTATTTCTGGGATGATGGCAGGTAAATTATAGGTATTTGATGCCTAATAACCCTATCTTGTTTTTCTGTGCCAGTTAAATGAAAGTTCATATAAGCTACGCTTAGTACTTTAATCTTGAAAGATTATCCTCCGGTTTCACAGACAAGGCATAAGCTAGTCTTAGACTAAATTGCATGTTTGAGGTGTTTTAACTGAAAGCAACTTGTACTGACATCTCTTAAAATATGACAGTGCCATTGTTTTATCTCAAGATGCACACCAGTAATGTTTTTAAGAATGTTTATAAAAACTAAATGCCTTAAAGGGCATATTGCAGGTTAGAGCTTCAGTGATTCAATGTATAGAAAAATAATGTATGATTTTCTTGAAAAAACACTTATTAGGAAAAAACACTTATTATTTATAGTATACTTAACACGTATACTATAAATACACTAATTAGGCTTCTGGAGTCTATTTTTGTGAGAAAGTTTTACTTCCGCATCTGAAAAATGCCAAATCGGAAGTGATGTAACTGAAGGGATCACGATCAATATAAACAATAGGAAAACAATGGATCGCAATGACAGTTCGGACGCTGAGGAAATTGTACATGTTTATTCATACTCGTATAACAAACCACAGCCATACAAATAGCTTGCTATATGGTCAAGAGAGCAGGGACAGGCCACGATTAGACAAAATAACGATCAAAAGAGACAAATTGAGCTGTTGTGTGAGGAGAAGCAGTGGAGAACAGAGCAGGAGACCAATGTTAGCTTATAGATATATACACGTTAGCAAACGATATGTAACACTGTGCTCAGATCACAATATTGTACAGATTATTATCATGAATCAGGCAAAAGCAAAGCTATTGGTCATCTAGGAGTAATGTTATTGATTACTAATAACAGAAACTAATAAAACTTCCTTAATATCCGTCCACACTAACGTTAGGTGATATAGCGGTTTCTCATCATGACTGATTTGGTAACGTTAGTTAGCAAATGTAAAAAAAATGATAAAAAAAAAAACAAGACTTACGGTAGGGTTGCACGATGTACCGGTACTGCGGTAGTATCGCGATACTAAAGCTTCAAAATACTGGCGATGCCATTGTATTTTTTTAAACGGTAGTATCGTATGTTGTATGTGCGGCCTACACTTCAATCGAACATGCGTGCCTGCAAAAACATTACAAGAGACTGCCGTTGACTGTCTGCTGTGGCTGTGCCCTGTGTAGTAAATGCTCTGTAGAATTAGCGCCTTATTGTTTCCTGATGCTTCAGTTAATTTTGCAATGAGATAAAGTTGCACTTGCACGTTGTTGTTCTTGCATTTTATCTGGAGAAAGGGTCTGAAATTCACTTAATTAACATCATAAAATCTTTATATAAGAATGAAGTCTCACAGTTTTTCCGTTGCTCATTTGACCACTTCTGGAAAAGATTAAATAGTTTGTTTCTAGAAACATCTTTGCGAACACGATTCAGACAAATGCAATTCCATTCATCAATAAGCTATAGCGTGTGTGCACTCGGTTCTTATCAATCATATCAATCGTGATTTTATAATTATAAATGTATTATATGTTTTAATGTACATACTGCTCTCCAGTCAGGGTTAGATATTTCAAGATAGGCTGGCAAAAATGCTCCTAATAGTTTGTGACACGAGCAAGAGCGCTGTTTTTGTTTCGTTTCTAAATGAATCTGTTTTTGATCAAATTGGGCGAGTCACTGACTCACTAATCCATTCATTAAGACAGTCATTTGCTTCGTTCCTGAATGAATCAGCCGTTTTGAACGAATCGGTTGAATGATTCATTGACTTAACCATTAACACTTGCTGCCACCTACTGGCGACTTTAGTCTCCCGTCTAAAAGTAGGCCTATTTTATCGTTTTTTACCATATAAAAGTAGGTATATTCTATCATTTCTTTGCGCCAACATTTTTATTTCTATATTCAAATTTTTATATTTGAAACATTAATATCATAACATTATTTATGCAATTGTAATTGAAGTGTACATGCATAAATTCTACATCGTAATGTCAGTTCATACAGCTTCTGTGCAGTGCTAAGATGAATTTTGTTTACAATGATTCATTTGATTGGTAATCTGTTATTCATTCTCATTAATGAAGTATTCAGAGAAAAATCTGCTCTGTTTTCATGTTTTTATGAAAGTTTGGTTCATTTTGTATACTGCATGGTATCACGATACTACTTGGTATCGTGATGCTTCAGCTGGTATAGTATCGCGAGACAATTTTATGGTATCGTGACAACCCTGCACCATTCACGTTTCATCTCTCTGACGGATCCGTGATCATGTCTCCCGCCGGAGGCCGAACATGCAGTGATACTGTAAGTGTTTCTTGTAATGTTATCCTTTATTCATTAATTATGTGTTATGAGTTTATTCTGTGCCGATCACTGATAGTGTGGGGATGCATGGCGTCATGATTATGTAGTTGTGTGAACTTGAATGTATAGGCTATACGTTTACAGTCAAGTTTATATACATGGCATAAATTAAATTGGAGTACATTACCAGCACATAATTCAAAACTGTTTTGTGTGAGTGTGTGACTGTATGCATTTGTGTACATAATTTGTATTCATCAGTGTTGAAATTGATGAAGTAAAAACGGTGAGGAAGCATCGCGTGTGTAAGTTTATTCATTTAATATCATTATTTACAGTAGTATTACAATGTTGAACTCCATCATTTCGCCAGGATGATAATCCTCCGGTCTATAATGAACTCGTTTTTCGAAGCAGATGCAGAAGTGAAGTCCAGTCTCTTCACCTGCACAGAACACACCGGCACGGAAGATAGCAGCGTCCTTTTTCTTGTTAGTAAACCTCTGGACTCAATGTCCTGACAGGCTGGAGTTTGTGCAACCTCCACAAACACAATAATTTACCATAACGATGATAAATAGAATACAAAAACTATCCACGACCACTGTGAATACCAGCCTACTCTGCACTGAGTCAACACAGAGCTCGCTGAACAACTCCCTTTAGTGACGTAAAATGATGCGACGCTGAAAAAAAAGTGTTTTTTACAGAGACCGTCACTTTATCTACTAAATTCATGCCCTTATGTCCTGCAAAACATTTTTAAACCCTGCAGTATCCTTTTATATGGTATTTTTGTACAAGGTTATATATTCATCTCGAAAAAAATTTTTTAACCTGCAATATGCACTTTAATTCAACTAAGGCCTTATCCTGGCTTAGTCTAAGCCCTGTCTGTGAAACCAGGCCTATGTGTATTTTCATTATCTTTATGAAAAGATACTGTAAACGAACTGTAAACCAGCCTGGATCAGTATGGATATTCACACTGGTCTTTTAATCAGGGTTCTTTAATCAGATGTTCCCTAACTAACTCTTGCATTTATACATTTTATGTCCTGAAAAAAAGAAGAAAAAAAAACATGTATAGTGTTTGTTGGATATGCTTGTTAGATATGCTTGTTCTGCTTCTAAACTTACTCTTTGCCTTCTCTTTTTTTTCATTCAGAAAAAATGAAGTCGTTAAGAAGCTAGGTGATCAACACGAAGTCCAGTACTATATTGATATTTCAGAAGCTTGCAAAATTAAGAAAGCTGAAGCTACCCTAACAGCAAAAGAGGCAGTTGAAAGTCTCTTCAATAATAAAAAGGACAAGAATGCACAAAACAGGTATTTGATGAGTAGGAAAACACTTCATACACTGTTCTCGCCTTCATACTCCGACTCTTCTGAAAGAAAACAGCATTGTTGTTTATTTTTTGCCAATGTTGTACATGTGTTTTTGGCTTGATGTGCTTTTTGCCTGCTCTTTAGGAAAGCTAAACTCCTTGAGATGCTAGGAGAAACAGAGGAAGTCCAGGAAAACAAAATAGAATATCTTTCTAAGCTTTGTGACTCTGCAGAGAACTACACACACACAAAATCTTTTGAAAATTGGCAATCAAAGGTGGGTAAAAATACTCAACAACGTGAATCACAAAAAAAGACTAATGGCTTTCCTTGCTGAACTGTTTTTTATAAAATATATTTAGTTAAGTAGTATGCCAAGACATCTAAGTTAACATCTGAGATTGATGATGCTCCTGATGATCACAAAAATGTTGTAATATTTTACTACCTTAACATTTCTTGGTTTAACACCCTCGCTTTGTATTTGCAGCTTCAGCATAAATGGCGAGACATTAAAATCGACACACGTACTCCAGAGGACTTAGTTGGCCTGCTCCGTTGTATTCGCAACAACATGACACACGGGTAAGACAAAAAACAGTTACATTTATTTTTAAATCTATCCTTGTCTTTTGAACATGAAATTTTTCCTCATTTCAAGTTGGTCTATTTTAATCTGACTTAATTTTTCAAAGCTTTTTGTTACAGGTTGAAAAAAGTTGAGTTTTTACATTTGAATGTAGTACAAGAGATTCCTTATATAATGCAAAACACTCCCATTAATTTACCATATTTATCTAGTGGTCAGATACTATAGTTCTAACTTGTTCTAGTCGATACATTACATAAGGTTTACAGTTAATGTTTAGTACCACAGACAAATGCCCCAGTGTGTTACATTTATTCTTGACTTTTCTCACATGAATATTTCTATGTATTTTGTTTCCAGTTTGAACTTTGATCCAGAGATCCTCAACCATTTTCCAGATTTCTTCATCAGCTTACACAGATTGGCTAAAGATATGAGCTGGAAATGTACCTGGTCTTAAGATGAGCGAGGAGAACATCAGCACCCTGTTGTGAGTGGGAGATGAGAGAGCCTCTAACACGGGGACTAGAATCTTTAGGTTCTAGCATGTTCATGGAGGGGTGAAGAGAGACACATGTAACTCATCAGGGAAGCATGTGTCACCACTCTCATTCTTTTAGAATATGTATTCAGAGAGTTTCATTCCATTATTCTGTTTTTAATGTGTTGTATTATTCTTTTTTACAGCTTTGCATGTAATTATAGAATACTTTGTATCATTCTGTTCTTTGTAAGGGTATTTAGGATACCATGTGTGGGTACTGGATTCTGAAAGGGGTGGATTTTGGAATCCACTGACACTTCATTATATGTCTTTTGAGTGATTTATAATCTAGTTATTAATCAACATTTATCCTTCTAAATATTACATTATTTGAATGACTTCAATGTATATTAAAGCATTTATTTTACTTTTCCATCTTCAGTCACTAGTGTCTGTACCTCTTACTGTGAGTGTTGAGAACATGTTATTAGTATGTTTTGGGAAAGTATTCTGTTCAGCCAACTTCAACCTTGAAGAAGCTACATATCTGTGTGTGCACTAGTGTTTTTTGGTACAGACCCTGTATTGGATGGAGAGGTGGACAAACAATGGAGGACGAGCAACAGACGGCCGGCCACACACACTGGCGCCATCTTTGATGTCAGTTGTCCATGGGTTTACCATGGGTAAAGCTGAAGAGCAGGGGTGACTGAGCCTTTTCAGCGGCGGCCCCGAAGCTTTGGAATAGTTTGCCCCTCCACATTAGACAGGCTCAAACACTTGCTGTTTTTAAATCTAGCCTAAAAACTTGTTTTATAGTCTGGCATTTGACGCTGTGTGAGAGCTGCTTTCTATTATTGTTTTTATTGTGTCTTAAGTGTCTTCTTCTGTGGTCTTGACTGTTTTGTATTTTTGATAGTTTTATTATTTTATGTGTGTACAGCACTTTGATAATCACTTGCTGTTTTAAAAAAGGTGCTTTATAAATAAACTTTGACTTTGATGAAAAATGATTTCAGTGTAAATAAATAAATGAATAAATGCAGAAATAAATAAATAAATAAATAAATGTGGAAATACATAAATGAAGAAATAAATATATGAAGAAATAAATATAGAAATGAATAACTCGGGGGAGAAGGTTTTGAAAAGTTAAAATAACTCACAGCATATGGGTTTAAGTTCACAAAACAAACATTAGTGTCAAATCGGTCATCAAAATGTAGGCTACAGCTGACAGAATGTTATAAATTACCTTATCCCGGGACATTCTAAAATGGTTAACATGAAAAATGTTCTAAGACAGTGATATTACAAGTACATTATTGGCTCTGGACGAAGCAGCACAGTGTATATTGGCTTGAGTGAAGATGGCACTGAGGTGGCCATTAAACAAATCACAAAGAACGACAAAGACTTTGAAAATGAACTGAAGTGTCTACAGGATTTAAAGCTTGAGAGCAAGTATATCGTCAGGTATGTGACCTTTGCAGAAGATGAAGATTTTTACTATCTTGCAAACCAGCTTTGTGAGTCCGATCTGGAGGACTACATGAAAATTGTCAAAAAGAACAAAATGACAAGACCATTTTGAGGGAAAAAGTGAAGGAGATGCTTCTTGGCCTTCAAGATCTTCATCATGCTGAAGTGATACACCGTGATATAAAGCCTAAAAATGTTTTGATAGGTACAAATATATCAGAATAATATAAATTAATCTATACTTTTGCTTTAAAGCCATAACTTATCATCATGTTGTTCCTCTTTCACTGTATGGCGGCGAGCCAAAATATCCACAGAAGAAAAAATACAATAAAGATTTGGAATGACATGATGAAGGAGAGTAAATAATGACAGAATTTAACTTCAATTCAACATATTAAAAACAAACATATTCCTATTAGATACAGAAGGAAAGGCAAGGCTGGCCGACTTTGGTATAAGTCGCAAACTGGAGGAGGTAAAAACAACAGTATATACTGACAGAGCTGGTACACAAGGCTGGGAGGCAACAGAGATCCTGAATCAGACTGAAAAGGGCCGTTACAAAAAGAGCTCAGACATCCAGGTTTGGGAAATACCATAAATCAACTGCAGTCATGTTAAAATGAGACCATCTAGCTAAGAGATGATTTGATTATCAGCTTAGTTAATAGAAATCATGATTTCTTGCACAACTTTAATCATGTCCTGTGGTAAGTATTGTGCAGATTTCACTGTTTTTTCCCCATTTATTGTAGGTTGCAGGGATGTTAACCTATTACATCCTCTCTGATGGGAAACATCCTTTTGGAGATGAGAACAGTTCAAAAGGGGAATATTCTCTTGACAATGTCCAAGACAAAAAAGCAATGGATCTCAATAAAGGCCAAGAGAAGAGACCAACCATTGACAAGGTCTTAGATCACCCTTAAAAAGGTACATCATAATTAATGTTTGATACTTGGTTTTCACTACTGAAAGTGGCAGTTTAATGACACTGTAAGGTGGTTTTCACTATTACAATTATAATAATGATGTATCTTCTGCCTAGGCTTCCTCTGCATCCTTTTACTCTTTTACTTCTTGCTCCCCTTATGTGCTTATCTCCAGTATTTCAGTTGCTGTTTTTGCCTAATGCTCTTCGACTCTCCTCTCATACTGAGACGCTGACAGGATCTTTTTTCTACACTTTGGGCTCTCTATTATCTTGGCATCTATCTATCTGCATCAGTTCTGATCCTCCTTGAGACGTCTCTACAATGTGCTGCTCTGCTGCCTGTTAGTAAGAGTAAATTTCTTTATCATCATATTAATAATAGTAAAACCGTTTCAGGTAAATCCTCCAATCACAAATTCCCTGACTAGCCCTCTTATATGCACCAGTCTTTCTCTGAAATGTTTCTCTGAATGTGTAGAATTGATGTGGACTCACACTTACTGTTTGCCTTCACAACATTGTTTTCCCTTCAGGATTAGGGAGGTTCTTCACAATCTGGGTAATAAAGAGGAAGTCCAGGAATATAAGAACTATGAAAACAATAAAGAGCTTTACGACACTGTACAGAAATACACAAAGGGAAAATCCTTTTTTGATTCGAAGTCAAACGTGAGTAAAGACTTCTTCTCCAAATGAAAGAGATGTGTTTTCCCCACCTTGCCATATTGTTTGTTTCAGTTAAGGGTGTGTTTGGACTATTAACAGCACAACAATCTAGATGAGTGATTCTAGCCACTTCAAATTGGATTGTAGCTTTGTTCTGATTGGACAGAGGCAAAAAACAATGCCAAAGAGGACAATGTAGCTAACTTAGGATAGCAAAATGAACAACAGGCTTATAAACGTCCAAAGGGAGAGGAAACGCTTTCCATTTATTTTGTTGTTTGTCAAAAGATGTGTGTCTTGCAACTGCTTATTGAACAAGAAAAAATGTAGGGCGGACTTGATTTTGTCCATGGTGAATTGACCCTTCGCAAAGACCCGCCCCCCTTAGTTACTGTTGCTTTGTCCGACAAGCCATGGTGCTGTCACGTCTCACACAGTGAAAAATACATCGTGGAGCAAAGAGGACACTGACAACACACCGACAGACAAGACAGAGCACGTTACTTATGATATTAAACAAAGTCCCAGCTTTCAAACTGTGTAATTTTTTAGAAATTCGAACAATAAAAAATGGCTCTTTAATGTGTCGTGACAGATTGCTGTAGCGCCTCAGCTCAAGCGGCTCGTGAACCGATCATCTCTTCCTACTAGTTCATTTATAGCATCAAATAAACATGAATGAACATCAGAAGGAATGTTGTTTCAAACGCGGAAAGACATCAGTACACACCATTTTTCAAGTTCAAGTCCACCGACGTTAATCTTCTAACTCAGTCAGGAGCGATTGACAATCGCTTGTCAATCAATTGATTGGATGGTTGGGTAGTTGTGGTTTGCTATTGGTGGATCTCATGTGAGTGACATTAAGTGATATTTCCTGCTCTAAAATGTCTTGGTGTAAGACTCCAGCTTTGTATCTGCAGGCTCCTGAGAAATGGACAAAAATTGGCAAAAGTCTTCCCAATGACTTACTTGGCCTACTACGGTATTTGCGCAATGCACTGGGACATCAGTAAGTACATAAAAATAGTTTGTGGGGGGCGGGGGTTACAGGTTAAAAAAGTAGTTTCTGCATACATTATTACAGAAGGTTTTATATGTAATATTATTTATTGTATATGATATATTGTAAGATTTTACTGTTCTTGTTTGTTTCCAATAGGGAAAAACTCTTCTATGAAGAGAAGATGATTGATAAGTTCCCAGATTTCCTCATCTGTTTACACCGGTTGGCTACTGACATGGGCTGGGAATACTGAAGAGGCAGAGAAATTGGATGTTGGACACCTATAGCCCATGGCGTGATCCCCCCTCCCCCCCAAAAAAAACAGTTCAGCAGAAATCCCGCCCTGGAGCCAATTCTAGAGATTTAATTGGCCATGCATGTCAATCACAGTGACGATTGCCTGCACCAAACACTGATCCCTAAACCTACCCGTCACTATAACATCAGCCAATGAAATTGGTTGCAGGGCGGGATTTCCGCTGAACTAGTTTGGGTTGGGAAATCACGCATAGCCACTGCTTTGCACTCAGTGTTGTATAATATTGTTGTTATGAATCCCCATTGCTCAGTTCTAAACTCCACAATACTGGGTTCAGCTCAAGACTGTTGGCGGTGGTTTCAAGGCCTGCACATCTTTGCTATCAAGTTTTTTGACATATTCAATATTGACATTTTTGACTTGCCGTTTATATGCATTAAATCAGTAATGTAATGATTTTAACATGCTTTGCTTCTTTTCCCATGTGAATTTCATTCATATATATATATATATATATATATATATATATATATATATATATATATATATATATATAGACCCTTTTCACATTTCCGGGTTTCTCAGAAGCGGAAGTCCTCATAGTTGGGTAAAATTTCAGAGCAGTGAATGAATACATTAAAGAATACATTAAATATATTTTTTGTGTTTCCATTTGCTCAAATAGCAAAAGAAAAACTCAGCAACAGTGTTTTCACAACTTTCAAAAAGAGGAAAAAAATAGAGAGCGATTGATAACGGCAGTGAGAAGAGAGAAAGATGTCAGTTTTACTGTCACTCCCATAGCCGCTGTATTAGAAACACCCTCACAGCAGCGTTAACTAGTTTTTTTGTAATTTGATGCAGGCAATATAATACTAAGTACAGTGCTTTAAATGTACATGCATTTTTTAAAAAATTGCAAGATTTATGATGCTGCTAACCATTAAAGGGTTAGTTCACCCAAAAAGTAAAATAATTTCATTTATTACTCACCCTCATGCCGTTCCACACCCGTAAGACCTTCGTTCATCTTCGGAACACAAATTAAGATATTTTTGTTGAAATCCGATGGCTCAGTGAGGCCTCCATAGGGAGCAATGACATTTCCTTCTCTCAAGATCCATAAAGGAACTAAAAACATATTTAAATCAGTTCATGTGAGTACAGTGGTTCAATATTAATATTATAAAGCGATCAGAATATTTTTGGTGCGCCAAAAAAACAAAATAACGACTTATAGTGATGGCTGATTTCAAAACACTGCTTCAGGAAGATTCGGAGCATAATGAATCAGCGTGTCGAATCAGCGGTTCGGAGCGCCAAAGTCACGTGATTTCAGCCGTTGGCAGTTTGACACATGATCTGAATCATGATTCGATACACTGATTCATTATGCTCCGATGCTTCCTGAAGCAGTGTTTTGAAATCGGCTATGAAGGCCTCACTGAGCCATCGGATTTCAACAAAAATATCTTAATTTGTGTTCCGAAGATTATCAAAGGTCGTACGGGTGTGGAAGGGCATGAGGGTATAATAAATGACAGAATTTTCATTTTTGGGTCAACTAACTCTTTAAAACGTGTCATCACGGTCTGTGAAGAGGGTCAATTGTGAAATGTTTTGTAAAAGAAATGCAATGAATGAGTGTCTTCTGAAAATCATTACAAACACCTGTACACACTTAAAGTGCTACACTTACAAGTTTTTACATTTTGTTTTTGTAAAATTCTTATAATAGTGTGGTTGTTTTTCATAAAATGAGGTTGAACCTCTGGAGTCATATGATTACTTTAATGATGTCTTTAAGTTACTACCTTTCTGGGGCTTGAAAGAGGTAGTTGTGTGAACTGTCAATGGAGGGACAGAAAGCTCTCCGAATTCATCAAAAATGTCTTCATTTGTGTTCCGAAGATTAACGAAATTCTTAATTAATGACAGAATTTTATTTTTTTGTGTGAACTATCGCTTTAAAAGTTCCTCTGCTTTCATGAAATTCGTGATGACTTCATCAGTGTTTGATAAGGAATCAGACACCTGAAAGTTCGTTTCAGGAAGTAATCATAAATAGCAACACAAGGCTGCTTGAGCTCAAACATAAATATTGCTATAATTTCCCACTACTATGGATGTACATATCTCAACTACTGAGGGGTCCATGTCTTGTAACTTTTGTTGTATCTGATTGGCTGCATCGCCTTCTTCTTCCGCACTCAACGCAGCGTCGATCTGTATCCGCCCTGTCTTCTGCAGGACAGAAACTAAATCCGTGTTTTCTTATAAACTACAGGTATGTGAAACTTATATATATATATATATATATATATATATATATATATATATATATATATATATATATATATATATATATATCAAATATGAGTGTTTATTAGCTGCTCGATTATCATGCTCTGACAGCGCTGTTGTTCAGTTTGGCAAAGTAATTTACTTTCGATTTCAAATGTCACACTGTTTACTAAAGTGAATATTTCTAAGTGTAGTTTATTTTTGAAAGTTTCTCTGGATAAAAACGCAAATAATCTTGACTACAAAAACATACAGTTGACTGAATAAACAATTGTGGAAAGTTGCGGGTTAATTTGTCGCAACGTAACAGGAAAACAATGGCACTAAAATATCACAATTATTTTGGCTGGAAGAAATTCATAACTGATATAACCTGATATACCTGATATCAAGTAAAGTCTGGTTCAAAACAACTGACAGCGAAAACAGGCATTTGAGTTAGTCTATAGACTAATTATAATATATAAAGCAGCATGTTAATGTTGTTGTTTTACATGTTTTGTCTTTTTAGCTCATTTAAAGTAGCTGAAGAAAAACAATGGAACATCAGCGTAAGTTTTATATTTAAAAAAATACTCAATCCACCATTTGAAAGAATATATTAAATTCACTTGACCTAATTTTACTGGATGATTAGTTGGTTTGTTTCTGTGTAGTGTGTGCTGAAGATGAGAAAACTGTCTTTTTTTAACCGATTATCTTTGATATTTACTCAGATGCTGAGTTTGTGGACACACACTATGAAGCTCTCATCCAAAGAGTCACATCTGCGATGACCATTGCTGATAAGCTGCGTGACAACAGAAAGCTAAGCTGGGGAGTGTATTCAAAGATCACAAACGCAACTTCTAAAAAGACCCAAATGATAGAGCTCTTAAACGCTGTGATATCTGGAGGACCTGCAGTAAAATCTGCTTTTTACGAAGTACTGCAAGAAATCAAGCCTGATGTCATTCAAGAACTTGAAGGTACGGTAATAGTGGGGGGAAAGTTAGGGTCCAATTCTCACTGTTATCTAAATATTAACTACAACTTTTGCCTCAGTAAACTCCTAATTACTGCTTATTAATAGTCAGTAAGGTAGTAGTTGGGAGGATTAACGGATGTAGAATATAGTCATGCAGAATAAGGCATTAATATGTGCTTAATAATAACTAATAAACAGCCAATATCCTAGGGATATGCACGCTAATAATCAACTAGTTAATAGTGAGAACATATTGAAACTCAACTTTTATTTCAAATGGATTTTCCAGGTTCATCCTCACAGACGGACTATGACAAGCAGGTAACTGTGTCTCACCATCAAAAAGTAGAAACAGAAAAGGTGCAAGAAAAAACAGACAGACCTGATGATGATGAGCTCATCAGGTGGAACCCATCCTCAATAAAATACAGAAGTAAATTAGAGGAGCTCCAGAAAGATCCCTCCAAGAAAAAAGTCAGTAATATCTACTTTTCCAGAAGTAATAATTACATTATTGGCTCTGGAGGAAGTGGCACAGTATATCTTGGCCTGAAGAATGATGGCACTGAGGTGGCCATTAAACGAATAAGCAAAGACTCACTGAACAACAACAAAAAAAACTTTGAAAATGAACTGAAGCATCTACGAGATTTAAAGCTTGAGAGCAAGAATATTGTCAGGTATGTGGACTTAGCAGAAGATGAAGATTTTTATTATCTTGCACTACAGCTTTGTGAATATGATATGGAGGACTACATGGAAAATCTTCGTCTGCAGGAACAAAAGGTCAAAGATGATGCTTTGAGGAAAATAGTGAAGGAGATGCTTCTTGGTCTTCAAGTTCTTCATCATGCTGGAGTGATACACCGTGATATAAAGCCTAGAAATGTTTTGATAGGTATCAAAAATAGGTTTTATTTACTACTTTTGCAGCTTTACAAGGAATATATCATAATTTAGTCTGTAACATTAATTTTACATACACTATATTGGCAAAAGTTTTGGGACGCCTGCCTTTACATGCACATGAACTTTAAAGACATCCCATTCTTAATCCGTAGGGTTTAATATGGAGCTGGACCACCCTTTGCAGCTATTACAGCTTCAACTCTTCTGGGAAGGCTTTCCACAAGGTTTAGGAGTGTGTTTATGGGAATTTTTGACCATTCTTCTAGAAGCGCATTTCTGAGGTCAGGCACTGATGTTGACAAGAAGGCCTGGCTCGCAGTCTCCGCTCTAATTCATCCCAAAGGTGTGCTATCAGGTTGAGGTCAGGACTCTGTACAGGCCAATCAAGTTCCTCCACACCAAACTCGCTCATCCATGTCTTTATGGACCCTGCTTTGTGCACTGGTGTGCAGTCATGTTGGAACAGGAAGGGGCCATCCCCAAACTGTTCCCACAAAGTTGGGAGCATGAAATTGTCCAAAATGTCTTGGTATGCTGAAGCATTAAGAGTTCCTTTCACTGGAACTAAGGGGTCAAGCCCAACCTCTGAAAAACAACCCCACACCATAATCCCCCCTCCACCAAACTTTACACTTGGCACAATGCAGTCAGGCAAGTACCGTTCTTCTCGTAACCGCCAAACCCAGACTCGTCCATCGGATTGCCAGACAGAGAAGCGTGATTGGTCACTCCAGAGAACACGTCTCCACTGCTCTAGAGTCCAGTGGCGGCGTGCTTTACACCACTGCATCCCACACTTTGCATTGCACTTGGTGATGTAAGGCTTGGATGCAGCTGCTCGGCCATGGAAACCCATTCCATGAAGCTCTCTACGTACTGTTCTTGAGCTAATCTGAAGCCCACATGAAGTTTGGAGGTCTGTAGCTATTGACTCTGCAGAAAGTTGGCGACTTCTGCGCACTGTGTGCCTCAGCATGCGCTGACCCCGTTCTGTGATTTTACGTGGCCTACCACTTTGTGGCTGAGTTGATGTTGTTCCCAATTGCTTCCACTTTGTTATGATACCACTAACAGTTGAATATTTAGTAGTGAGGAAATTTCACGAATGGATTTATTGCACAGGTGGAAACGTGTCACGGTTCCATGCTTGAATTCACTGAGCTCCTGAGAGCGACCCATTCTTTCACAAATGTTTGTGAGAGCAGTCTGCATGCCTAGGTGCTTGATTTTATACACCTGTGGCCATGGAAGTGATTGGAACACCTGAATTCAATGATTTTGGAGGGGTGTCCCAATACTTTTGGCAATATAGTGTATGTATATATATATGACATCAAAAGATATGGTGATATCAAAACTCTTAAACATATTCTCAACAGATTCAGGAAAAAATGCAAGGCTTGCTGACTTTGACTTAAGTCGCAAACTGGAGGAGGGCAGAAGCACAGTTCATACTGTTAGAGCTGGTACACAAGGCTGGGAGGCAACAGAGATCCTGAATCAGACTGAAAAGGGTCATTACAAAAAGAGCTCAGACATCCAGGTTTGTGAAATACCATAAATCAACTGCAGCCATGATGAGATCACTGAGAGTTCACCAGGCTAATGGTGGATACTGAAGGCTTCTTTTAGTCAAAGTGAAAATGATCATGGAGTCAGAGTCAGCTTCTTTGTGCATGAAGATCACTGAGAGAGTTAAACTTTAACCCTGAAACTTAAAGGAATAAACAGTCATCATTATCTCACCTTATGCCATTATAAATCCATGTGACATTCTTTGTGGAACACAAAATATGAGCTTTTCTATTTGAACAATAAAAGGGAACAGCAGCTTGGAGTGTCAAGCTTCAAGTCCCCATTCACTTTCATTGTACAAAAAGAACACAAAAAGTCCATATGACTGCTGAACACAGAAGAAGAATATGGGTAACCATATTACCATAGTATTGTTACTATGGAAGTCAGCGGGGTCCATCAACTGTTTGGTTACCCATATTCTCCAAAATATCTTCTTTTGTGTTCAAAAGGAGAAAGAAATTAAGTTAAAGGTGCTAAAGAGGATGTTTTGTTTTATACATTTTTGCAATATTACTTGAAACTTTCTTTAAAGGAATAATATTAATATACTGAAATAATATACACTGAAAGGAATAATATTAATATACATCATCTGTGCACGAGGAAGGGCCTTAAAAACATCAGCCAATCGTTTACGCGATCATCGCGTAAACGATTGGCCCTCTGGCTTGTCAATCACTGCCGTGACATTCCTTGTGAGAGACGAGCGCGGCTGCGCGCTCCAGTAACTTTCCACACTCCACAGGCGCCGCATGCAATGTTTTTGTCCGGAGACAGGAGTAACAACTGCAGATTATGAGTTACCTGCGGTGAGTCCGACATAATGAATCCACTAACACGACAGAGCGAATGCCGGTGGTAAACACTCGTGTTCCAATACTCGTGCACGAGTTTTGGGAGGAGTTCCCTCGAAAGGAGGGGGGGTTGTTCTTACGCATGCGCTCATTTCAAAAACTCAGTAACAGTCTTTGGTTTCTCAGTCGACGAAAAAGATTCTCTTTATCACCTTTAACATCAGTTTTCCCAGTTAATGTTAATAAAATAGTTTGAAAATAGGCAGCTTAATCGTAAATATAGCAGAAGTATTAGAAATATTGAAAATATTTTGGGGGTGGGTATAATGATACTTTTATGGTGAATTTTTATGACAAAATTATTCTTCAGAAAATTCACCATTTGTTTTGTCAACAAAATGAAATGTGTGTGGATGAGTGAATAGTAAAAGAACTTCTCAGTGTGCGACTGATCACAAAGAACAACGTTTTCTATAAGCTCTTCCAGTTTATTTCTCACTGTCCGGTCAATATGTGCTTCTCAGGTTGCTGGGATGTTGGTGTACTACATCCTCTCTGATGGAAAACATCCTTTTGGGGACATGAAGGATCGTGAGGGGAACATCAAGATTGGGATGTACTCTCTTGAACATGTACAAGATATAGTAGCCAAGGATCTCATTGAATGGATGATCAACAAAGAACCAGCAGAGAGATTGACCATTGATGAGGTCCTACGACACCCTTATTTCTGGGATGATTACAGGTAAATTATAAGTTATGTTTGTAAAACGTTCAGGTGATTTTGACTTCTGCCATTCAGCTATTGCCACATCTTGGCATCTATCTTGAGCTGTGAATCATTCACCCAAATGTTACTGTCACATCATGTGTCCTGTGTGTTTTTGGTTCAGTCCTGGTGACCTAGTTTCTCCCCAGTCTGTCTTATCAGTAATGTCATTCACCTGTGCCCTGTTAATCACTCTTCGTTTTTTCTAGTATATATTCTCCCTCTGTCTTTCTGTACTTTGTCCAATCTTGTCTATGTAATTGTCTGGACTTGCCTTTCTCCTGTGGATTTAGTATTAAATAGTGTTTTTGTAATTCTCCCTTGTTGTGTGACTTACTATATATACCATTACGTGACAATTACAATTCAGCCATTATTAAAATGATCATTTTTTTATTTTATTGTTTGGAGCTTGACAGGCCTCATTTGCTTTCATTATATTTGATAAGTGTGTCCAGAACATTCATCTTAAAAAAAAAAATTAAGAAAAAAAAAAAACAAGAACATGAGAATGAGTAAATGATGACTGTTTTCGTTTTCTATGTGTGAACTATCCCCTTTAATGCTTAAAACACTGTAACATACCTCAGAGAAACACGCATGGTGAATGCTAAGTTTGACATACTCTTTCTGAACATACAGCCTTGTTCTATTGCTAAACTGCCCTGCTCACTGCCTGCCTTTTATTTCCTTCAGCAAAGATGCTGTCCTCAGGAAGCTGGGTGATAGGCCTGAAATCCAGAACTATGAGACTTTATCAAAAATTCGCAACCTCTACATAGAAAAGGAGGAAACAGACCCAACAGCAACACTGACCATCTATGAGGCCTTCAATCAACTTAAAATCGATAATGAAAAGAAGTAAGATATATATATATATATATATATATATATACACACACACAGTGGTGTGAAAAAGTGCTTGCCCCCTTCCTGATTTTTTATTTTTTTCATGTTTGTCACACTTTAATGTTTCAGATCATCAAACAAATTTAAATATGAATCAAAGATAACATAAGTAAACACAACATGCAGTTTTTAAATGAAGGTTTTTATTATGAAGGGAAAACAAAATCCAAACCCACATGGCCCTGTGTGAAAAAGTGCTTTCCCCCCCGCTGTTAAAACATAACTTAACTGTGGTTTATCACACCTGAGTTCAGTTTCTCTAGCCACACCCAGGCCTGATTACTGCCACACCTGTTCGCAATCAAGAAATCACTTAAATAGGACCTGCCAGACAAAGTGAAGCAGACCAAAAGATCCTCAAAAGCTACACATCATGTTGAGATCCAAAGAAATTCAGGAACAAATCAGAAAGAAAGTAATTGAGATCTATCAGTCTGGAAAAGGTTATAAAGCCATTTCTAAAGCTTTGGGACTCCAGCGAACCACAGTGAGAGCCATTATCCACAAATGGCAAAAACATGGAACAGTAGTGAACCTTCCCAGGAGTGTCCGGCCGACCAAAATTACCCCAAGAGCGCAGCGACGACTCATGCAAGAGGTCACAAAAGACTCCACAACAACATCCAAAAAACTGCAGGCCTCACTTGCCTCAGTTAAGGTCAGTGTTCATGACTCCACCATAAGAAAGAGACTGGGCAAAAATGGCCTGCATGGCAGAGTTCCATGATGAAAACCGCTGCTGAGCAAAAAGAACATAAAGACTCGTCTCAGTTTTGCCAGAAAACATCTTGATGATCCCCAAGACTTTTGGGAAATACTCTGTGGACTAACGAGACAAAAGTTGAACAATTTGGAAGTTGTGTGTCCCATTACGTCTGGCGTAAAAGTAACACAGCATTTCAGAAAAAGAACATCATACCAACAGTAAAATATGGTGGTGGCAGTGTGATGGTCTGGGGCTGTTTTGCTGCTTCAGGACCTGGAAGACTTGCTGTGATAAATGGAACCATGAATTATGCTGTCTACCAAAAAATCCTGAAGGACAATATCCGGCCATCTGTTTGTGACCTCAAGCTGAAGCGAACTTGGGTTCTGCAGCAAGACAATGATCCAAAACACACCAGCAAGTCCACCTCTGAATGGCTGAAGAAAAACAAAATGAAGACTTTGGAGTGGCCTAGTCAAAGTCCTGACCTCAATCCTATTGAGATGCTGTGGCATGACCTTAAAAAGGCGGTTCATGCTCGAAAACCCTCCAATGTGGCTGAATTACACCAATTCTGCAAAGACGAGTGGGCCAAAATTCCTCCACAGCGCTGTAACAGACTCATTACAAGTTATCGCAAACGCTTGATTGCAGTTGTTGCTGCTAAGGGTGGCCCAACCAGTTATTAGGTTTAGGGGGCAAGCACTTTTTCACACAAGGCCATGTGGGTTTGGATTTTGTTTTCCCTTCATAATAAAAACCTTCATTTAAAAACTGCATGTTGTGTTTACTTGTGATATCTTCGATCTGAAACATTAAAGTGTGACAAACATGCAAAAAATAAAAAATCAGGAAGGGGGAAAGCACTTTTTCACACCACTGTATATATATTAGATAGATAGATAGATAGATACATAAATACACCATTCTTGACATTTGATTCACGTGCAACTCTTTGACTGCTCATTTTTTGTCCTTCAGGAGAAATGACATCCTTGCTATAGTGGGTGAGGATTTAAAAAACCTTTGGAAGCTCTTCAACACTGCAAAAGATGTCACAGAGGGAAAAACCTTTTCGAATTGGAAATCAAAGGTGAGTAAAACTGTAAAACAACAAGACTCACCAAAACAAGAGCCTTCCTCTTATTGCTTTGTACATTTTTCCTGATTCATTCAAGGCTGTGTAACTTGAGACTACTAATAATGTGTAGCACAATAGACCATCCATGCTGGTCAAGCACAAAAAACGTATGTTTCATTTGCAGCTTTCAGACATATGGACAGACATTAACAAAAAGCTTCCAGAGGACGTACTTGGCCTGCTGCGTGTTTTGCGCAACAAACTGGTGCATGCGTAAGTGAGATGAAAATGTTCATCCAGATCTCAGTTACATCTCTGTTCCGTTTATCTTTGTGACTGTAATGCTTCTGTTTTGATTTTAATTCACTCCATCTTTTGTTTCTAACAGAAATGTCAGAAATGAATTTGAAGAGAGGAACATTTTTGGTCTTTTCCCAGACTTCTTCATCAGTTTACACAGAGTGGCTAAACACTTAAACTGGAATTACTGAAGAAGCTGAGAGGACATTACGCCACAATCAACATAGAGAGCAGTCATTCAAGCACTGTTCTCAAAATTGTTACACGACTTCATTTCTAATGGGTTGTTCCTGGGATTTTGTAGTTCAGTGGATAGATTCACAGATTAAAGTTAAAAAGAAAAGAAAAGAAGCTGTGATTATATTTTCTCTTTTAATTACAAAGGTTTCAGGGTCCACTCAAATATAAGGTTTTGTTTTAACAAACTAAAAATGCAGCAGCAAGTTGGTGGATGTGTATTAGTAACAAAAACATGTTTGTTTGAATTGTGCTTTGTGGCTTCTCTTTAATCGACCAGTAAGTTATTATGAATTCAAGATTTAATCAAATCGGGGCTGTAATAATTTTATATCTATTTTCCATTTTTTTTTTATTCATATTATGTAGATAAATGGTTCATGAAAGCAGTCACTGAGTATGTCTTTTGGAAAAGCAGGGCCTACAATCCAAACTAGTGATGCACTTGAAAATTATATATGTTTGTTTGGAAAATGTTTGAAATAAATTTTAAATATTTTTCTAAATGATTATTCCTTTAGGTGACATTACTACTATAACATCTATAGTATGGAGGTCTAAACCTGCAGAAATTATGTATAAATAAATACAGAAAAAAAGTAAAAGTAAGTTTTCATTTATATGGTTCAGTGTCGCTGTGTGTGCCACACTCAAAATGGCGTCCTGACCGTCCATCTTTCACGCATTCATGTTCCTCTTCCGCCCTGCATGCGCTGTCAAAAAATCCCACCTGTCCAACGTCCTTATCGCTGGATGACAAAAGTGCGCTAGTTGTACGGTCTGCTCATAATTCGTGTTTCACAGGTACGTGAAGCTTTATCTGTTTATATGACATTATACCCGAGTCCTTTATTCGCTGCTAGATGATACCTGTGCTCTTGGGTCAACTGCTGTTTGTGTGCATGACTTGTGGCCAAGAACTGTGACGCTAATGCTTACAGAATACATGCCTGAGGATTTGTTTACCTACACTGGACAGTGGACAGTGACTGAAACTCTCCCAAGCTGTAGTTGTATTATGAAATCTGTTATTTAAAACACAATGTTAATATCCTGTATATATTGTCTTGGGTGTTTTAACCAGTTACTTCAGCATAGTTTCAGCATAATTCCATAATTTGTATTCTGAAATTGTGTGCTGCCATTTTGTCAAAACAATTATTAATTTGAAAGGACCAGCCTGATAAAATAAAGATTTGATAATAATGCATGGAAATGTTTAAAGCATTGTTGTCTGTGTTTTGATACATACATACATGCATGCATGCATTGTAATGTATGGTTGCTCTATGACATTCATGACATGCATTATTAATTTTACAGAGGCTCACTCATCATGGCATTAAGGAGTGTGAGTCGTCTGCTTGGGAACAGCCAGAGATGTGTCCTCTTTACAGCTTCCAGATCACAGAAAACTGCTGCGGCTTCTCCAAGGGGTCAGAACAGCAGTTTGGATACTTGTGCCCCCTTGTGTTGTTCCAGACCTGTTTGTGTTTTTTGTTTGCTTGTTTATCCATACAGTTTTTGAGCTATATTTCAATAGTTTTGAAGCCAATTTATTCAATGCAAATCATTATGCAGGTAGATTATTTTAATAAAAATAACAACATATAGGTTTGGAACAACATTAATAATTTTCATTTTATAAAGTCTTTATTCCACAGCTAAGCTCAAGTACAGAATATAAGTTATGTTCTTCAAGCTTGTTAATTTCCTTATCTGAAATAATATTTGGTATGATTTAGTGCTCAAGAAACATTTCTTATTATTATCAGTTGAAAATGGTGCTACTTAAAATTTTTTTGTTGTATTATTTTTTTTTTTCAGGAATCTTTGATGATAGAAAGTTCAAGGGAAACAGAATTTTTTAATCTTTTGTAACAGTATAAATGTCTTTACTGTCACTTTTGATCAATTCAATGCATAATTTTTGAATAAAGTATTAAAAAAAATCTTAATGACCCCAAACTTTTGAATAGGAGTGTATTTCTTATGCGTATTTCTATTCGCACATGGATAACATTGTAAAGATGCACAAATGTATTCCTCTATCAGATGGAGAGAAGTCTGGTGAAAAGAAGCAAGTGAAAACACGTACGTTTACATCTTTTGCAATATTTTCTGCTCTAAGCTTCTGAATATCTGCTGATCACTAACCTACATGTTTGTTATATCCGGTCATATTAACCTCAGCTAAAGCGCAGTTTAACTGGCGAGATGCTTTGGAGCTGGAGGGTCTCCTGACGGAGGAGGAGGTCATGATTCGAGACTCCTTTCACACCTACTGCCAGGAGAAACTCATGCCGCGAATCCTGCTGGCCAACAGAAATGAAGGTGTTTGTTTATATCACATTGTAGTTTACAACAAAACTTCTAAAATGGGCTATGGATTGTGTAGGGTGTTAGTATCCATTGACTGAAGGCATTTTTAAACTAACTGTTCTTTGTTTCCACTAGTTTTTCATCGTGAGATTGTGTCTGAGATGGGCGAACTTGGGGTTTTGGGCCCAACCATTAAAGGTATGCACAATATACCAGTCCCATATTGGTCAGCAGTCGATATTAGAGCAAATCTGCACGATTAATAAAATCGAAAATGATTATCAAATTGCAAAAGCTGCGATTTAAATAAACATTTGCAATGCGTGTTCATTTACACACAAACAGCTCACGATACACTATTTTCAGTGTCTCAATTGGATGCTGCTCCACACAAACTCTATCTCTGCTTCCGAGTTTGTGTCTCATAATGTGCATTTGGGAACACAACGGGCGCAAAATATATTCCCAAATTTTATAGAAAGCACCTGTAAACCAACTTTTGTCAACAAAAGAGACACTATATGTGCTCCCTGCAGTTTGATGGTTTAACTTTTGATTAAATTTAGAAATAAAAGTGTTGAACTTTCTCCTCCTACATCCTGTTCTTCTAAAAAAAAAAAAAATAAATAATAAATAAATATCCTGTTCTTCTTCAATCCAGAATGGCAGCACAGCAGAAAGGTTTGTTTGAGCTGCGCCCTCTACTGTAGAGGCATAAATATGCATTTTTATTATGCAATTATGCATTTTTTATTAAAAATAATTAAACTAAATAATAAATATGACTACTGTAATATTTTAGTGTAAATAAAAAAAAATATTTAAGAAGAATAATGTAATGTCATTTTGCAGCTGTATTGTAAAATAAAAGTCTTATTTTTCTTAAATACAAATTTTTTAATTGGCATTTTAAAATCCTTATTTATGTCTGTCTTGATTTAATTTAAGAATAAATTAAATATAAGAATTTTATTTTACAATACAGCTGCAAAATGACATTACATTATTTTTCTTAAATATATTTTTTTAATTTACACTAAAATATTACAGTAGTCATATTTATTATTTAATTAATACAATTTCTTTTTTAAAATGTAATAAAAAATGCATAATTGCATAATAAAAATGCATATTTATGCCTCTACAGTAGAGGGCGCAGCTCAAACAAACCTTTCTGCTGTGCTGCCATTCTGGATTGAAGAAGAACAGGATATATTTTTAGAAGAACAGGATATAAGAGGAGAAAGTTCAACACTTTTATTTCTAAATCTAATCTAAAGTAATTTTTGTTTATTAGTGTGGTTGAATTCAATCATTTAAGTTTAGCAGCAAAGACATTGGTTAATAAAGTGAAATTAAACACAAATATATATTTGTGTAATTTAATATAGTTAATTATTACAGGTTTGCATAAAATTCTGAGATTGTTTTTATTCATTTTGAGGAATACTGAATGTTTTCGTGCAAGTGAGATGAGTAAATGTTCACATATACTCTGAAACTACAATAACCATCATGTTCATAAAGCGCACACAACACTTCTGGACTTGTGAAAAAGTAACTTGCGTTAACTGATACAACTTTTGATCTAAAAAAATATATTAGTAAACGTTGAAATTGACATTTAACTAAGATGAATAAATGCTGTAGAAGTGTTGTTCAATGAACTAATGTTAACAAATGAAACCTTATTGTAAAGTGTTATTGTGTAACCATTTATACTTTTCTGTAACTCACTCACGCACACTTCCCTATCAAGGTTACGGCTGTGCTGGCACAAGTTACGTGGCGTACGGTCTCATCGCTCGCGAGGTGGAGCGAGTGGACAGCGGCTATCGCTCGGTCATGAGTGTGCAGTCCTCGCTGGTCATGCACCCTATCAATGCTTACGGCACCGAGGAACAGAAGCAGAAATACCTGCCCAGACTGGGTAAGACTGCAGAACGATTCAGGAAATGAGTCACGATGCAAAACATCTCAATGGTTCACATACTTTATCTTTTGACTTTGGGCTGAAGTATCGCTCATAAGATTCACCCACTTAAGTTCATAACCATGCAGACAGTATATTGTCTATGTGTCGTGCAGCACGAGGAGAGATTCTAGGTTGTTTTGGACTGACAGAGCCAAACCATGGCAGTGACCCGGGCAGCATGGAGACCAGGGCCAAGTACAACCCGTCTAGTCGCACCTTCACCCTCACTGGCTCCAAGACTTGGTGGGTCCAGCGCCGCTCTTATACAACGCAGGTTTAGAACAACAGTAGAGTTCACACATGCATGGAAGAAATCACAAAGTGTAGGTTCTCTGCCATTTACAGTCTGTGTCCACATGGTGCTGCTATAAGGCTTTTTTTATAAGGACTGCATTCACTTAATGGACAGTTGCTGCCAGAACGCCACAGTTATGATGTATTTTTGTAGCCCATCCAAGAAGTTTGCATTACCCTGGTTCCCTTGACAAAAACCCAACTGGATTATTGCAGAAAATAAGCTCTGTGACCAACAAAAGATTATGAACACCTTTTGCTCATCATGATAATCTTCACAAATTAACAAAAAACTTTTATGAATTTTTAATCTTTAAATACAGTCGCCTGAAGTAAAAATCTAAAATTAGACTTTAAAGTCCCCCGTGGTGAAAATCAAGTTTTTAATGTTGTTCAGATGTCAGTGTGGTGTTTTTAACATGACAAAGCGTCTCTTCTGTCATCTCAAACTTGCTCCCATCTCGCACAGGATTACGAACTCACCTGAAGCTGATATCTGTGTGGTTTGGGCCAAATGCGATGACGGGAAGGTGCGAGGTTTCATCCTGGAGCGTGGAATGAAGGGTCTGTCCACCCCCAAGATCGAGGGCAAGTTTTCTCTACGGGCTTCAGTCACCGGCATGATCATCATGGATGAGGTGGAAGTGCCAGAGGAAAACCTGCTGCCCAAAGTTACAGGACTGGCGGTGAGTGAGAGAGAAACTGCATGAGACACCATCAAGAAACACTGGCTCAGGGTTTATTGACTTTACTTTATTAGTAGTAGGCATAGAAATAAAGTCAATGCTTTGAAACAGAAGGTGTGATAGAAGTTTCTTCCCTATTGTGACGTATCCAAGTAAAACGGCTTCTCGAAGAATAAATGGGGTAGGGCAGGGCTTGATTTTGTCCATGGGGAATTGATTGGAGGATCTCATGTTAGTGACAGGTTGCCCCGCCCTCACACCAGTAAACACGTCATCAGAGAAGAGAAGAGATGAGCTGCAAGAGGGAGGGGTAGTTATTCTGTTTAAAGATTATGAGCAAATGATGCTCACAGATAAATAATTTATGAGTACAGTACAAAAAAAAAATCAGCACAAAAACCATATCACACATATGCTTTTTGTGCTGATTTTTTTTTTTTTTTTGTACTGTCCCAATACAGCCAAATAAACTGAATAGTGTCTATATTGCTCAAGCCAATTTCATTGTTGGCCATTTTGAGATTCATCAGCTGATTAATGGAAGTCATAATCAGCCCTTATAGTTCCAAACTCCACTGATCAGGTGCGTCCCAATTTGCGTACTTATGCACTATTCTATGACGTTTTTAAGTATAAATAGTGCGAGTAGTGCGTTCACACAGAAAATTCCAAAAAAGAAAAAACAGAAAAAACAAAGTGTGGAATATTGGACACTTCATGCACTCAACTGTCGCAACTTTTATTATGTAGCAGAGGGGGAGGGGCGATCAGACTCCGTTGTTAAATGACAAAATAACCTTATAAAATTCACACACATACATGGATGAGCGTATAGTGCGTTACTTGGGACGCAACTCTTGCCAATGTATAATACTTTTTTTTTTGGTAATAATACTAATATAGCCGGGGGTTTTCTTCCTTATTCACCAGGGTCCATTCGGGTGTCTGAACAACGCTCGCTATGGCATCGCTTGGGGAGCTCTGGGAGCCGCAGAATTTTGTTTCCATGCCGCACGTCAGTACACACTGGACAGGTCAGAACACGTCACCATCTGTTCTCATTAATGACTGACTAGATGATATGGAAAGTGTGGAAGGATTTTAAAATGTAAATGTTAATGTAAAAAACGGTTTATTGCTTGCTTGCTAAGATTGGCTCCCCTTATAGTTCATTTCTGTATGGTTCTTACAGATGTTATTTTTCAGAATGTAACGTGACCTGTAATGTTCTCTTTAGAATCCAGTTTGGAGTTCCTCTAGCCAGAAACCAGCTGATACAAAAGAAGATGGCAGACATGTTAACCGAGATCACCATCGGCCTGCAGTCGTGTCTGCAGCTGGGCCGACTAATAGATGAGAAAAAGTGAGGTTCATCTTTATAATTCTGCAGTTTTTAGGAGTTATAGACTAGAGCCGCCTTTCCACTGCAGGAACTTTCCCTAGGAACTAGAGACTTTGGGGTGGTACTCGACCGCAGGGTCTAAATGAAGTTCCGGGTAAAAATTTTCCCCCTCAGAAAGTCCCTGCTCACGAAGTAGTACTTTTTCAAAGTTCATGAACTTTTGGGGGTGGGACTTTTTCACTGAACATGCTGATTGGTCGAGTTCACGCAGCATTTTATTTTAACCAGCATGTCTGTTGCGGTGTGTGCAGTAAGAGTTGTTTGCTATTCGAATCAACAATGGAGTTTAAAAAATATGACTGACGGACCAACGACGAGGTTAAGGCTTTATTAAGCTTATATACGGAGGATGAAATCCAGCGGGAACTGGAAAGTCGTGTGCTCCGGACTAATTTGTCTAATCTTCACGGAACTTTAGACCATGATGGAAATGCAGACAGAAACAGGTCTGGGGGAAAAAAGTTCCTGGGACAAATTGTTCTGGGTAATTTGAGTAGAAACCAGGCTATGGATATTATTTTTGTGAGGATGAAGGGATTAAGTGTGGAACAGGGAAAGACATATGCTTCGTGCAATTTACACATTTTACAGGGTCCTGAAAAACTTGGTACTTGGTAAACTAAAAATTGGTCATTATGACTATATTTGCTATAATATGATTAACAAAAAATTCCTCATCCAATAATCAACAACAGATGAAGTCATGGAAATTCTGGTTAAGAGGAAAAATATGGAACTGCTTAGACGCTTCCCATTCCTTCACTGTTTGTTTTTTGAACTAAGTAAATGTGAATCTAAATAGATTTGATTTATTTTAAAAGGTCCAGTACTTTATCTCAAGTCATTTTTATTACAAGTCACTTCAATATTTATCATTACAAAAATACCCCAGTGAAGTTTCCTGTTTCCTGTCCTGTAAAGGAAAGTAAAGGCTATTTGAACTTTAATTAAAAACATACAATTTAATTTAGAATTTAAAACCTGTCTGGAAAGAATTACGTTAATATGTAAGAGAATAACCCTTTATTGAGGTCTATCCAAGCTAACGGTCTTTACTCTCTGATCTACATTCACAGAGCGGCTCCAGAGATGATATCTATGCTGAAGAGGAACTCTTGCGGTAAAGCCCTCGATATCGCTAGACAGGCCCGAGATATGCTGGGAGGAAATGGCATCGCAGACGAGTATCACGTCATTCGTCACGTCCTGAACCTGGAAGCCGTCAACACTTACGAAGGTCAGAGAGATGTGAATAAAGTGATAAGATCAGGCATTACAGAGAAACCGATGTGTAATCCCTGATTTAAACTTCCTGTTGCTGGTCACGGCACAGATGAGAGTTTTGTAATGCTCTGAGCCTTGAGGAAAGTGATCGGGATTACAAAGCAAATTTTCGGAGGACAACCGAAAGCTTGCATTAAACCACTTTTTATATTATTTCCAGGAACAAACCTATTCAATACATTCTGTCTTTTCCCTTATTCTTTTTTAGAGGAATACTATATAATTTCATAAACACTGCCACTGTAACCCAAAATATAAACTACAAATACTGGCACAAATTAGTCACCATAAAGGTGGCTGTTTGTTAGTGCATAGTTTTACACTTAGTAAAGATCATATACATTATAGCCTGTTAACTGTCAGTGCCAGTAGCTGGACACTTGCCGTTCTTTATTTATTTATTTTATTTTCAGAACTTTTGCATTTGCTCCCAAAGAACTCAAAAAAGTTTAGCGAGCGAACACAAAACATTTGCGTAAGAACGCAAAAGCATTGATATTTAATTTTTCCTTCAATCTCATATTTTTTTTCATGTCCCTTTAGGGGATCCATAATTTATTGCCTTTTTTCTCTAACATATTTTAGTAATCATTATGACTTCGAAAGCTTAAACACAATTAAAAGGCCACGTACAAACTGTAAAGCTTCAGGAGTGACAACTGGGATTGAAGCCATTATGTTCTGTTATTTTAACTAAACCAGTGTTTACAAATGTTTTGTTTCTGTTCATAAGGCTGCTTCACAGCGCGCTCTTGAAGTGTTGCTATGTCCACTTATTATAAGCATTTTGGGCTTGTTTGGGTTTGGCTCATAAAGCAATCAAATTTATGGGGATATTAAAGTGGGCAGGTGTGGGTTGTGATATTTTGGTTTTGTTTTCAATATAAAGCATTTAAATGTATCTCTGTTTATTATGGCCTTTTCTAGCAAAATCTGGCAACATGATTTGAGTCGAGCCTCGTACATCTTTCCCTGTGGTTTTCTTCACCACACACATACAGAAGAGAGACACGTCTCTAAGGAGAGATTAAATACGTCATTCGGTTCCGTACACGCTGCATAGAATTTTTGAAAATGCGTTCGTCACTACCATAAATTACTGAACCGTGTGTATAGAACGGGATTAAGCACTAAAAGGTGAACCGACAACTGAATTTAGCGGCAGTGTATACGTGGCCAAAACTGGACATTGCATTACCATGGAAGCAGTACTTTAAAACCTTTTAGCGTTGGAACTCTGTTAGACATATGGCTTTGATTTTCTAGCAATTTTATAGTCCAGATAATATTGTAAAATATGCAGCTTACCAGGAACTGAGTTTGAAACCCCTGCTTTACAGTAAACTTAAACTTCTATAACTTTATGCTTTCATTTTTTGAAGCTGCTTTCAATAATCTGTTGAGTGTCTTCTTTAAAAAGAGACCAAGCTTAGATCTGTATTCCAAAGCATTCATGAATCGCAAGCATTTAGTTAGATCTGTGCTTAGAAAGGGGGTGAAAGTTAACAGGTTAAAATGTGTTCTTTTATGAAGTAAAAGTTCAAAAAGCAAAACCAGATTGCACATGTAGATTTGTCAGCATGCCTTGTGTGTGTAATCAAACACAACATTGATTTTTGTCATCTTTTGTAGGTACCCATGACATCCATGCCCTGATCCTGGGCAGAGCCATCACTGGACTGCAGTCCTTCACCGTGGACAAATGAGCTGCTGTCTTCCTACTGTACACATCATTTACACAGACTTCTGCTGCCTTTTAACCCCTTTCAGTTCAGAACGCTTCTAGAGTTTGCATCATTTACCATTACAACTTACTTGAAATCTTTAATAAATGCAATATTCTCTAAATGTAATGGAAACAAACCACAGTATTTCAGGTAATGTATGTGATTTTTTTCATGCCTGTGTTTCATGTAGTCTTTGTCAGAGATATATTTTTCTATGTTCTAACTAATCACACTTTGAAATAAGGTTTGACTGCAGGTTTTTGAAGTAGATTTGTAAAAAAAAAAAAAAAAAAACCAAGGATCGCAGAGATGAAAAAGTGCACGTTTTTGTTTGTACATTGATGTATTATAGAAAAATCTCAAACTGTTAGGCTGTTTTGAACAAATTATATTTAATACAGGTGAATAAAATGTGAAATATTAGTGTTTCCACTTTGGTTTTCATTACGCAGATGAGGGGCTCTAGGGCCGGTTATCAAATTCTCATTTTGTAATGTTGTATCTTGCCATCTATAGTTATTTAGAGCAGCTCATTTGTGCTGAGAAAGCCATAAAGAGAATTGGCAATGAATGAAATGAGTTTTCAGTAACTAATGCTGGGGGAGAAAAGCCTTAATCCTACAAAGCTCAAACCTTAGTTATTGAAACAAAATAATGTGGTTACCAAAACCACTTTTGGGTTTAGAAGGAATGATAGTAAAAGTCTTTTAGATTGAACATTCTTTAACATACTATAGTTAGAAAACACATTTTAAATATTATATTAATATAAAATATAAGTTTTAACAGTTACTCCTTAAGTTTAATTACAGTACAAGTGTACAAGACTCTGCCTATGTTATGTTGTGTGCATGTACCACGAGCAACACAAAAATCAAATAAGTGTACCCTGCCTCATATTATGTTATTGTTTGGCTGTGTATCTACTGCTCTGTGCTGTGCTGCAGGCCTTTATTGATGATGGCCAGGGTTTGACTGGCTCCCTGTAGCTCCATGCTCAGCTGACTGCATCTCTCCAGCACCTCCGACAGCTCAGCGATGCTGGCCTCCATGCCCTGACTGTGCTGCTCGTAATACTCAAACATCTGCTCCTTCACCTGCTGACACATCTCTCTCACCTGCATGGACACACACCACACATCGTTCACATCGCTATTAAATCAGAATTCACTTAAAGTTTTGAAAAAGGTCTGTCTGCATTTAAAAAAGACAGTGTACAATGTCTGCATTACTGATTTTGCAGTTGATGCTGAGCCATGTTACACAATCATCTATAAGCAATAACTGACTTTGCATGTATTTATGCAATAAAAACAAAGAAAATACTCTTAGCCCTCTAAGTAACAACACAGCACAATTTCCACCAATATCTGACTGGATACACCCATGTAAATAACTTGAAATATTTCACCCAAAATGAAAAATTCTGTCGTCATTTACTCACCCTGAAGTAGTTCCAAACCTGTATGAATTTCTTTTTTCTGTTGAACACAAAATCAACTGTTTCATTACTGACATTCAGATCTTCCTTTGCGTTCAACAGAAAAAAGAAACTCATACAGGTTTGGAACTACTTGAGGGTGAGTAAATGACGATAGAATTTTCATTTTTGGGTGAACTAACCCATTGAGGCATTTACTCCACTAGACCCCTGAAGGTGTGCTGTGGTATCTGCACCAAGATGTTAGCAGCAGATCCTTTAAGTCCTGTAAGTTGAGAGGTGGGGCCTCCATGGATCAGACTTGTTTGTTCAGCACATCCCACAGATGCTCGATTGGATTGAGATCTGGGGAATTTGGAGGCCAAGTCAACACCTCAAACTCGTTGTTGTGCTCCTCAAACCATTCCTGAACCATTTTTGCTTTGTGGCAGGACACAAATTCCTATCCTGCTGAAAGAGGCCACAGCCACCAGGGAATACCGTTTCCATGAAAGGGTGTACTTGCCTTCTTCCAACAATGATTAGGTAGGTGGTACGTGTCAAAGTAACATCCACATGGATGGCAGGACCCAAGGTTTCCCAGTAGAACATTGCCCAAAGCATCTACACTGCCTCCGCCAGCTTGCCTTCTTCCCATATTGCATCCTGGTGCCATGTGTTCCCCAGTGAGCGATGCACATGCACCCGGCCATCCATGTTATGTAAAATAAAATGCAATTCATCAGGCCAGCCCACCTTCTTCCATTGCTCCATGGTCCAGTTCTGATGCTCACGTGCCCACTGTTGGTGCTTTCAGCGGTGGACAGGGGTCAGCATGGGCACCCTGACTGGTCTACAGCTATGCAGTCCCAAACGCAACAAACTGTGATGCACTGTGTATTCTGACACCTTTCTATCAGAACCAGCATTAACTTCTTGATTACAGTAGCTCATCTGTTGGATCGGACCACACGGGCCGCCCTTCACTCCCCACTGTGCATCAATGAGCCTTGGCCACCCATGACCCTATCACCGGTTCACCACTGTTCCTTCCTTGGACCACTTTTGATAAATGCTGACCACTGCAGACCGGGAACATCCCACAAGAGCTGCAGTTTTGCTCTGACAGTTTTGGTCCTTGTCAAACTCGCTCAAATCCTTACGTTTGCCCATTTTTCCTGCTTCTAACACATCAACTTTGAGGACAAAATGTTCACTTCCTGCCTAATATATCCCACCCACTAACAGGTGCTGTGATGAAGAGATAATCAGTGTTATTCACTTCACCTGTCAGTAGTCATAATGTTATGCCTGATTGGTGTATATACCATATAAAATGTGCATAAAATGGAAATGTTGCAGAGAACATTTCATTTCTGATCATCATTATAAACATCCATATTTTATAATATACCTGTATTTATATATTAGGTTAATGGTTAGAGAGTCAGGCTTGTAACCCGAAGGTCGCGGGTTTGAGTCTCAATACCAGCAGGAAATATTTATATTATGTTGGTATTACTTTAGCCAACTGCACTTACTACATAAAAAAATACAATATCATTCAAGATCTAATATTAGTTTCTTTGCATCTGTTATAGTCTCAGCCTCAGTTGTCATGTCCATGGACCGTGGGCTGAAAGTCTGATACACAAGGCACACAAAATGGGAATCATTTTGGGAGATTTGAAGTCACCATCTGATTGGTTGAATTCTACAGCTACACTGGGTACGGAAAGTATTCGGACCCCCTTAAATTTTTCACTCTTTGTTATATTGCAGCCATTTGCTAAAATCATTTAAGTTCATTTTTTCCTCATTAATGTACACACAGCACCCCATATTGACAGAAAAACACAGAATTGTTTACATTTTTGCAGATTTATTAAAAAAGAAAAACTGAAATATCACATGGTCATAAGTATTCAGACCCTTTGCTGTGACACTCATATATTTAACTCAGGTGCTGTCCATTTCTTCTGATCATCCTTGAGATGGTTCTACACCTTCATTTGAGTCCAGCTGTGTTTGATTATACTGATTGGACTTGATTAGGAAAGCCACACACCTGTCTATATAAGACCTTACAGCTCACAGTGCATGTCAGAGCAAATGAGAATCATGAGGTCAAAGGAACTGCCTGAAGAGCTCAGAGACAGAATTGTGGCAAGGCACAGATCTGGCCAAGGTTACAAAAAAAAATTCTGCTGCACTTAAGGTTCCTAAGAGCACAGTGGCCTCCATAATCCTTAAATGGAAGACGTTTGGGACGACCAGAACCCTTCCTAGAGCTGTCCGGCCAAACTGAGCTGTCGGGGGAGAAGAGCCCTTGGTGAGAGGTAAAGAAGAACCCAAAGATCACTGTGGCTGAGCTCCAGACATGTAGTCGGGAGATGGGAGAAAGTTGTAGAAAGTCAACCATCACTGCAGCCCTCCACCAGTCAGGGCTTTATGGCAGAGTGGCCCGACGGAAGCCTCTCCTCAGTGCAAGACACATGAAAGCCCGCATGGAGTTTGCTAAGATGGTGAAAAATAAGATTCTCTGGTCTGATGAGACCAAGGTAGAACTTTTTGGCCTTAATTCTAAGCGGTATGTGTGGAGAAAACCAGGCACTGCTCATCACCTGTCCAATACAGTCCCAACAGTGAAGCATGGTGGTGGCAGCATCATGCTGTGGGGGTGTTTTTCAGCTGCAGGGACAGGACGACTGGTTGCAATCGAGGGAAAGATGAATGCGGCCAAATACAGGGATATCCTGGACGAAAACCTCCTCCAGAGTGCTCAGGACCTCAGACTGGGCCTAAGCACACAGCTAAAATAACGAAGGAGTGGCTTCACAACAACTCCGTGACTGTTCTTGAATGGCCCAGCCAGAGCCCTGACTTAAAACCAATTGAGCATCTCTGGAGACCTAAAAATGGCTGTCCACCAACGTTTACCATCCAACCTGACAGAACTGGAGAGGATCTGCAAGGAGGAATGGCAGAGGATCCCCAAATCCAGGTGTGAAAAACTTGTTGCATCTTTCCCAAAAAGACTCATGGCTGAATTAGATCAAAAGGGTGTTTCTACTAAATACTGAGCAAAGGGTCTGAATACTTAGGACCATGTGATATTTCAGTTTTTCTTTTTTAATAAATCTGCAAAAATGTCAACAATTCTGTGTTTTTCTGTCAATATGGGGTGCTGTGTGTACATTAATGAGGAAAAAAAATAACTTAAATGATTTTAGCAAATGGCTGCAATATAACAAAGAGTGAAAAATTTAAGGGGGTCTAAATACTTTCCGTACCCACTGTATCTGGGAGACCTGTGTGTCGTGTTTTTTAACAGTCCGCCTGGAAACACAGCCATCGTAATGCCAAACCCCATCATGGAAGAAAAAACCTGTCATGTTTGCAACTGTGACAATGAGCGCTTACCAGGATCAACTAAACACTGTTTTTTTTTCTTTCAGAGAGTGATGCACCATTATTGCAGTAAATTTGCACAACGTTCTTGAATGAATTATTTATTAGACGCACACTGGTCTGTTAATTTTAGGGACATCGATGTTACGTTTTCACACCCCTAAACATGTCGTTTAACAAAAAACGAACTGTTATTGGTTGCTTTACATGTCAGTTAGGTGGCCCTTTGGCCATTGAAAGCTGCGATAGAGTCCAGACCTTCTGCTGTCTGTCTGAAGTTCTGGCTAGTGATGAGTACCTTTTTAATGAGCTTTTCCTCAAAGCTGTTCATCACATGTTGGTCCATGGCCCGTCTCTCATTGATTCTCTCAATAAGGTCCTGTGCTTTCTTTCCAATCTCATCTATCTGTTCATTTGTGGGAGATAAAACAGCAACATCTTCCAGAGTACTGCTGCCTGGTAAACTTCTAGTTGAGGCATTTGAAATACCAATACCCGAGTCCTCACTGTCACAGGGTGAGAAATAGGTAAAATTACTGTACATTTAATCAACAATAGTATGAGCATTTTAAAAGAACACATTTTCTATTACCGGCTCACCTTTGCTGCTCAGAGCTGTCATTCAGGGTAACAAATGACAAAGTTTCACCTGTTGAGTTAAGACCATCATCTGGCATCTGCACAGAAAATATTCACTTCAGTATTTAATACTAGAATATTATCAGACATTTGACTACATATGTCGGATGTACCTTTGCTGATGCATGGTAATGACTTGATTTGGGTGTAGACTGCAATGTCATGGAGCCTGAATTTCCATAGAAACGCTGAGCCATGAACTGAAAACATAAAATATTACACATATGTACACAATAACATAAGAAATACATGAATTCACGTTATCATGATAATTAACCTGCGTCCTCATACAAACACGTAACGTTAGGCTGATATCGTACCATAGTGCTGTGATTTTACCAAATTATATATTTTTAATACAAACCACACGGTATTGTACTCCAAAAACGTCAAAGTATAACATGATTCTTCTATTGTACATGTAATTCATATGGTACGTAAATAATCATTTATTTCACCACTAAAAATGATGTCAAACTTAGTTTTCGCGTTCATATTAGCATGCTAAATTCACATATTGTAACTAGCTCGTTGCTTAGCACATCTGAATGACTTAAACTTACACAATTTAATGTGTCACCGTCGAATAATGTGTCTCTGGAGTTTTAACTGTCAAAGTAACAAAGTAACAAATGAGGTAATTTTGCTCGTTTTATCGGAGGTGTTTACAAATCCACAACGCGCAATCATGCACGTGACCTGCACGCGCCGTGTGATTCTATGGGAAAACGACACTTTTTTAACACAAAAAAATCTTAATTATATTTTAAAATTAATTTTATCAATATTGTAACATAGCGTTATACACACATATATATATATATATATATATATATATATATATATATATATATATATATATATATATATATATATAAAACGTTATTTCACAATATTGATAAAATGTGAAATAGTTTAATTTTTGGTCATTTTGTTATGTACTTTTTTCATTTATTTATTTATCTATTCAAATATTGCCATTTACGTTTTATTTATTTATTTATTTATTTTGGTTTTAATTATAGTTTTTATTTATTTATAATGTTAATAAGTTTAGTCATTCAGCTTAAACTAATTTCATTTTATTTCCAATGCAACATTTCTGTTTTCAAATTTTCGTTTAGTTTAAGTTTTTCAACTATTTTTATTTATTTTATATTTAATAGAAATATATTTAACATTTTTAGTTTTAGTTAACTATAATAATAATGACTACCATGGTACATGATATAGGCTATATATCCAAAAAAATACAGGATGATGTATATATATACACACATTTGCACATTTGTATATTTGTAGCAATAGCCGAAAATACATTACATGGGTCAAAATTATCAATTTTTCTTTTATGCCAAAAACCATTAGGATATTAAGTAAAGATCATGTTCTGTGAAGATATTTTGTAAATTTCCTACTGTAAATGGATATGCTATGCATTGCTAAGGACTTAATTTGGACAACTTTAAAGGCGATTTTCTCAATATTTTGATTTTTTTGCACCCTCAGATTCCAGATTTTCAAATAGTTGTATCTCGGCCAAATATGTGTAATATATATAAATATATATATATATATATATATATATATATATATATATATATGTCCAGTAAACCATGGCATTTTTGTGTTATGTGATCAAGCAAGTTCCCTCAAACTTTACATCAGTTTTCAATCGAACAACAGTGAGTTTTATAGGGAGACCTAACCTCATAATTTGCACTAGTGTCTCAGGTCAGCGTCTGAGGAGCAACCATTAATCCGTAAATGGAGATACATTCAGGTCGGCCTCACTGGCTCAGAACATAATGGACTGTAATAATGAGATGAACGAGTGTCAGAGGACACAGATAATCCCTGCTGCTGGTGAGCCAGCTGGGACAACCAGCAGCAAAGGATCAACATTTGCACAATGATTTATATATATAAAAAAGCCTATGTTCAACTTTCATAAAGTTGAATTTGCTAATGCATTGCTAATGCATTAGTTAACATGAACTAACTATGAGCAATATATTCTTACAGCATTAACTTTTGTTAATGTAGTTAATTAAAATACAGTTGTTCTGAATATTCTAATTAAAGGCTAAAAGTTTAAGTTTAAAAGTAAAGCTAATACTAAAAATGCCACACTCTATTTAAACCCAAAGGTTGGGTTTGTTCATGTTTGACCCAAACATGGGTTGAAACAACCCAGCATTTTTTAGAGTACCTATCCCCCTGCTGTATTTGGTTGTTTTTGAGATATTAAATGACCCTTGGATTTGTAAAAACTGCAGAATCACATAATGCAGAATATTTCCAGAACACTGACATGCAGGGACACACAAAAAATAAAT
Source organism: Ancherythroculter nigrocauda (assembly GCA_036281575.1). Lineage (NCBI taxonomy): Eukaryota > Metazoa > Chordata > Actinopteri > Cypriniformes > Xenocyprididae > Ancherythroculter > Ancherythroculter nigrocauda. The sequence continues at coordinate 31,385,680 of VTFQ01000001.1, forward strand.
AAATAAATTAAAAAACAATTGGTGGACAAATGTTCAAAGTCAAACCAGGTGCCAGGTTTCATTTAAAAGCTCTTCCAAAAATAGAAAGCAGTGAGGGATACAGAGAAGAGAACAGGATGTCGTGAAAGCATGATGTCAATTTACTGATGTTTAGAGAGACAGTATATCTGATATAAACCCATGTGCTGACACATTATTGCAGAAAGATCATATTCATCAGTGTTTTGCACAAAATATCATGACTGCTGCAGCTTCTGTTCACAATTTCCTATATACACTAATGTTCAAAAGTTTTAGAGCGGTATTTTTTTTTTTTTTTTTTTTTAAGAAGTCTCTTTTGCTCTGCATTTATTTGATCAAAAATAGAAACAAAAACAGTAATATTGTGAAATATCATTACAATTTAAAATGTCTGTTTTCTATTTGAATATATTGTAAAATGTAATTTCTTCCTGTGTTCAAAGCTGAATTTTCAGCATCATTACTCCAGTCTTCAGTGTCACATGATCCTTTATAAATCATTCTAATATGATGATTTGATGCTCAAGAAACATTTATGATTGTAATCAATGTTGAAATATTTTTTTCAGGATTATTTGATGAATAAAAAAGTTTAAAAGAACAGCATTTATCTGAAATATAAATCTTTTGTAACATTATAAATGTCTTTACTGTCACTTTTGATCGATTTAATGCATCCTTGCTGAATAAAAATCTAAAAAAATAAAATTGGAAAGAAATTAAAGAATTTAATACTTTTATTCAGCAAGGATGCATTAAATTGATTCTATTTCAAATGCTGTTCTCTTGAACTCCGTTCATTAAGAAAATCATAAAAGTTTTTGGAATAATAATCATAAATGTTTCTTGAGCATTAAATCATCATAGAGTGATTTCTGAAGGATCATGTGACACTGAAGACTGGAGTAATGAAAATTCAGCTTTGATCACGGGAATAAATTACATTTTAACATATATTCAAACATTTCTGAAATTCCTTCTCTCGGTTCCTCGGTCCCACTTAAAGACTAAGGGTAACCAAGCTTTTGCAGTCGCGGCTCCTAGGTTGTGCAATGCGCTTCCAGTTGGCGTGAGATCTTCCCCTACATTGGACACTTTTAAATCTAGCCTAAAGAGGGGGTTTTGAGTGGTTTATGGCCTATCTTGCATGCTTTATATTTTATCTTTTGAATTAGTTTTATTATCTTTTATCTTCTGTAAAATTGTACAGCACTTTGGTACAACACACATTGTTTTTAAATGTGCTTTATAAATAAACGTAAACTTGAACTTGAAATAGAAAACAGTTATTTTAAATTGTAATAATATTTCACAATATTACTGTTTTTGCTGTACTTTGGATCAAATAATTGTAGTCTTGAGTCACTGTAAAACCAAACAGTGAAATGAATTAAATGAAATTAGTTTGTTTCACTCAAATAATAATGAAAGTTCATTGTACTTAATAGAATAAAGTTGTGTGAACTCAAAATTGATTGTAGTAAGCTGAACTTAATATGATTGAGTTGCAGCTGATTTCTCATTCCCAGCATGCTTGCTCCGCTTCCACAGCTCTCGGCCCCACCCCACTTGTAACAAAAATTTTAAGTTCTATTAACTTAACAAAATGAGTTAGTTTACTTAAATGTTTTGAGGTACAGTGCTCCTGTTCTGTCATCATTTTGTGCCAATGTTTTGCTTAGTCTTATGTAACTTTATTACGTTGAGTTTGATGAACTTAAACCATTTACGGCAATCGGTTTCCTCAAACCATTTAAGTAATGACATAGTTGTTTAGATTTGTTACCTGAATTCAAACTGAATGAATAAAATAAACTTAAAATCTTTAAGTTGAGTTTACTCTAATTATTGGCTAAGGCCCCGATCAGACAGAATGCGTTTTTTGCAGTGAGAGGTGCCTTTTTTAAATTGTTGAGCATTTTGCACACTGTTTGTGAGCCCCGGGCGTCTCGTGTTTTAGCCACCTGCTGTGCCTCGTGTTTTTGCATGAGCGCTCTGAGCGCCTGAAGTTGAAAAAAAGCAACTCTGAGCAGAAAGGCGCCTGCATTCGCCTTTTTTTCCAGCCTTGTTGTGGCTGTCGCGGGTTACCCGGAGCTGTATGACTTCACAAACCGCAAGTAAATAATAATACAAGGTGCGTCCCAATTCATGTACTTATGCACTATTCTATGACGTTTTTAAGTATAAATAGTGCGAGTAGTGCGTTCACACAGAAAATTCCAAAAAAGAAAAAGTGCACTTTAAATACCCGGATGATGCACTAAATTAACGGAAAAAACTAAGTGTGGAATGTTGGACACTTCATGCACTCAACTGCCGCAATTTTTATTATGTAGCGGAGGGGACTCCATTGTTATATGACAAAATGACCTTATACAATTCATGCACTACATAGATGAGTACAAAGTGCATTATGTACATAGTGTATAAGTGCATAGTGTATAGTGCGTCATATGGGACGCAACTACAGTTTAACAGCAAACCAGAACAGCTGATTCAGTGGTTGCTTAGCAACATAAAAAAAACGCAGCGCACTGCTCTTTTTTTCTAAAATCAACCAAAAAAGCCAGTCCATCACTTATCGGTAACTTTACAGAGAGGTGGGCAGAAGAGACTTTTTTCAAAAACATTAAAAAATCATACCAATCTAAAACTTTTGAATGGTACTGTATATGGGAGCCTACAGGTAGTTCAAAAATAAACCTATAATGAAGTAAAATGTGTGACAGCTTGCTCCAGTCTCAAAAAGAACCGCACACATCAATCATCATATACAGTAAGTCTAATGTATGTATGCAATACCATATTGTTCTATGAGATGAGGGCCGTATCATATTATTGGCTCTGGCTTCTGAAGAATTTCTTGATATTGCATTTGTCCCTCAAACTCTGCCATGCAACACAGCATCCCCTCTTTACTGTTTAAATCTTTGTATATGCACCACAATGTTTTTTCATGATAGCAGTGGCTTTCTCTTTGTTCACCTCTTATGAGCACAATTATTCTTATGATTCATATTGCAGGGGTCAAGCTAGAGAGCGAGACTAGTTGAAACTAGGACACACTGTTCCTGGTCCCCACTGACCCCTGCGTGTGATGATCTCTGTTATAGTGACCCTTTGCCTGTAGGTCTGAGGGGAATCCATCAGGCAAATACACTGAGCAGATAAAGACTTTTGTGTAGTCCAACAGAACAACTAACTCGTGTGGGCTCATAGTCCGCTGTCAAGCCGTGCTGATTTTGAAGAGGGCCATTATGAAATCAACAAATCCTGCTCAAGGTCAAACGGTTATGTAAGAGGAACTCTGCTTAGCTGTGGCTTAAAATTAATTTGACAATATCCTGAGAGATCTTTCAACTTTCAAAAAAAAAAAAAAAAAAAATCCAATTCCCCCTAATTCTAAATGTAGTCTAAAAGTGTTGTTTTATTACCTCATCCATTAGAGTTCACGTTACTAAAGATTTCATTTGATGTTCAGCATTAAAGCAGTGCTTTAATGGCTCTTAATTATGCATGATAAACAAAAAAGAAAGTATCATCGTTAAATATATCTTTACCTGTCCAGCTGTTTGTTTGCTGTTTTTGTTTTTACAACCCATGAGTTTATTGTGTGTCAACACACAGTCATTAGTTTATTAAAGGGATAGTTCACCCAAAAATGAAAATTCTGTCATCATTTACACCCTCAAGTTGTTCCAAACCTGAATTTATTTCTTCTGCTGAACACAAAGGAAGATATTTTGAAGAATGTCGGTAACCAGACAGTTGACTTCCATAGTATTTTCCATCAGTGGGGTTCACCAACTGTTTGGCTACCCATATTCTTTGAAATATCTTCCTTTGTGTTCAGCAGAAGAAAGAAATTCATACAGGTTTGGAATGACTTGAAGGTGTAAATGATGACAGAATTTTCATTTTTGGGTGAACTAACCCTTTAAGTGAATGAAAAAAGTCTATTTTGTTTGTAAGTTTTCAGCTTATGTAAAGAAAATTTACATCAAATTGGATTTTTTTTATGCACACAAGAGCAACAGTATACCAAGTGGTGTCTATGCTCACTTTACATTGATATATGACATAATATTAATGTTGCTAGGGTGTTTAATGTAATGCTTAATTGTTGTTGCTTTACTAAATTGTTGCTTAATCTTTATAATGATATTCTGATGCTTAGATAACCTCTTTCAATGTTTTTTGCCCATTTATTGTCTGACCATGTTGACAAAAAAACACAAGTTGAATCACTTACATTACATCGCCTACACAAATGCTGTGTTAAAACAACCCAAGATGGGTTAAATATGGACAAACCCACCGATTGGGTTGTTTTGACCCAGCGGTTGGGTTAAATGTTTGCCCAATGTGCTGGGCAGTTTTATTTAACTCAACTATTGTTTAAAAATGACTATATGGCTGGCTTAAAATGAACCTAAAATAGGTTGGAAATTAAAAATCAGACAATAATTACTAGAGGCAACAGTAATAATCAAAAGGTGTACATTTATTAATAAGCAATTTAATAAATGTTTATTATTTAATTATTATTTATTATAAAAAAATAATTTTGGAAAGAAATTAAACAATTTAATATGTTTATTCAGCAAGGATGCATTAAATTTATCAAAAGTGACAGTGAAGAAATGTATAATATTACAAAAGATTTCTATTTAAAATAAATGCTGTTCTTTTGCAGTCCGTTCATTAAAAAATCATACTTTTTTTTTTAATAATAATCAGAAATGTTTCTTGAGCATCAAATCATCATAGCAGAATATTTATTAAACTTATTAATAAATGTTCATTTAATTAACATTAATAAATGTCAATTTCCAACAAAATTTGGGCTCATTTTAAGCAAGCTATACAGTAATTTTTAAACAATAGTTGAGTTAAGTAAAACTGCCCAGCACATTGGTCAATATTTAACCCAACCGCTGGGTTAAAACAACCCAATCGCCAGGTTTGTCCATTTTCAACCCAAATTGGGTTAACCCAGCATTTTTTAGAATGTAACAACATGTGCAATAAAAAAATATAGGAACAAACTGGCTGTCAATAATAATTAAAAAAAAAGGTTTGTAATTATTCTGTTATCCATACAGAATGGTTTACTACTGTATATCGACAGTACCAAACAAAAATAATACCATTCAATGACATAAAGGGTGCGAACTTTCCATTTTTCAGAGCCAGTTTATGTTTATAAAAAGTTGGCTGTGCGTTACTGTACTCTACTGGGTCTTTACTACCAGTAACGACGAGAATTTTCTCTAAAACAAATATTTAATATGTCAGAGTGTGTATAATATAACTGCGCCAAAAGCTCGTGAACAAGAGTTGCGTGAAGTGGTAACCATAGCAACAGAGACGGCTCGCTCGAGCGCTTTCCGTTATCATAAACAAAGCAACATACTACCACTATTTATCACTTTTTATTGATTTTCATAACCTAAATAACAAATACTTGAATGTTTTCCTTTAAAATAAACTTTTCAGGGTCGCCAAAAACAATTTGGGTTATTTAGATTATTTGGTTGTTGTTTTTTGGAACAATATACTTTGTGAAAAGCGCTGTAGAAATAATTTAAAATGGATTATAAATGGCTCTCTGGCTACAATATGTCGGACAAACAAAGCCAAGATTAGTCTGATAAACTGGACTTAACGTGTGTCATTGGGAAAACAGATCTTTTCAGAGGGATCACCATGTTCGCGGAATCCCCAACTTAATTAAGCGAATTAAAGGACTTGGGATGTGACTAGTGGAGGCATTATCAACTTCTTGGAGGCGGGATGAAAGGATTTTATCTACCTCTATCCAATGATCCAAACCGGGCGGAAAGTGGGCGGTCTTGGAAATGTTCTCCGGGCTGATAGATAACGTTGGCGTCAAGCGAGAGTCGCGCGGAGCCTTTAGCACCACGGACAGCGCTCAGTCGCGCATGCGCACTACGACCATCTGAATCTTACTTGGGACTTGTCTGTTTAGGCTGTGATACCCTCAGAAACGAAGATGCAAACGCAACAAAGAATAAAGGAAACCTCAAACTAAATGAGCCTTGAAATAAAAGAAACTCAACTTTAACAATGAAGGTGAGGATAGGCTACCTTTAATATTAAATTATAGTGACCAAAACTGTTTTGGAGACTCAAGTTTTTTAACATATAAATTATAGTATGCATTCTCTTCCCAAAAACTTAACTATAAAAATTATATCGCTTTTCCAGATTATTATAAAGCGAAAAGCTTTTTATCAGAAATCAAAGCAACATTCATTGGCGGCAAATTCGTGAAAAGAAACTACATTTGGAGGGATTATTTGTCGAAAGAAAGGCTAGTAATGAATTCTCTCAACGTAACAACTTTCAACTCAACGGATAAGACTGGGCATGCTTTTCAATACTCCTTTGCAAACGAGGACCCGATGTTCAAAGACTACAAACCAGTGCACCGAGACCTTATTCCCTTACCAAAGGGGGTTTTGTACCTGTTAATGGCCGCGCTGGTGATTGTTGCAGTCGCCTATGCCATAGTGGGACATCTAATCAAAGACCTCGCAAATGATGTAGTAGGTAAGGCATGACTTGTGACCCTGTGGTTAACCTGTCAGCTGTTCAAACCTTAACCCTAAACTCTAACCCTTTATTACAGTCTTAATGATTCAGGCTGTCAACACAAAAGTCATAGCAATGCCATTGTGAAAGTCTTAATCTCAAGTTACTCCAATAACACTGTCTTTTCTGTTAGTGTAAGAGTCCTCAAAGTGTTAAATGTAAAGAAAAAAATCCATTTTAACCTTAAAATGCAAGAACTGAATACAAACATGGGGCATGAGTATAAAGTACTATATATTATATTATACAGTGCATTAAATAATGTTAACAGATACAACATTGATTGTAAATTAACTTGAATTAACAGTGAACTATTCATCTACAGCATTTATTAAGCTAAGTTTTTTTAAACTAATGCACTAACTAATGTTTACCAAATAATTGTTCTCGTCACTTTATATCCTTGTCTCTCATGTTAGATTGTGTGCTTGGCCCTAACGAAGATGATGCAGAAAAAGATGACATATCAAACATCAGACCCACCCGTCTGCCTCCGGCTCTGTCTCTCTCCCATGGCAACGCCTTCCACGTGTGGGACCAGGATGATGTGGTGATCCCCTTACCCTCGGACGACAGCCCCCAGATGAGCCCTCTGCTGCTGTCCGCTATCCCCTACATCCCCTCGTTCTTCCCCACATCCAGCTCCAACAACAGCATATCACTGCCCAACAGTCCCGGGCCGACGTCTACTATCCCACGGGACGCCTGAGACGGAAGGTAAGAAGGTGAAAAATGGCTGCTTTGTATGATTTTTTGAGAGACCAAAGAAAACAGGAACGCTGAAGGACACCAAAAAATACTTTTATTGCAAATCTGGTATATGACTTTTCAAAACCGACATGATATTGTGAATCCGATAACATTTACATTCATGCATTTCATTTTCGCTTTCATCCAAAGCAACTTCCAGTGCATTCAAACTACAGTCTGTGCTTTCCCTGGGAATCAAACCCATAACCTTGGCATCGCTAAAAACGTGCTTGAGCTTCAGGATCACCTTCATCGGAAGCCTCGTTCATTTTATTTTCCAACGTTTTTGGACTCCGAAAGGTCATTGGAAATGCAAAGGGATGGATTGTTTGAGTTATATTACTTCTTCCTGTTGTGTAAGATGATTTACGGAAGCTCTGTCATCAGCGCTGTTGAACATCATTACAACTCATCCCAGAAAGAAGGATTATTTAAAAAAAAAAAAAAAAAGCACCAGGACTTGAGCTCAGAATGACTAAGCATTATATTCTCAGTTGGTATAATGACATAACAACTCAAGTCTAGACTTTTCATGCCAGCTCAAATAAACCCAAATTTCCCCCTCAGTGGCAAATGGTCTCAAAGGAGCGTCTCTTTACGGGATACAGTCTCTTGGAAATCAGAGATGAGTGTGGCGAAGGATAAAAAGGGAACATTATTTGGACGGAGGCCCAAAGTAACACCAAATGCCCTTGAAAGGGTCGATAAGGTTGGTGGATGATTGAGAATCTTTGATTCTTCTGAATGTGACCAGTGGATCTAGTGTCAAGCTGACATTGAATCATTGGATTCACCATTTTACACATGGGGTTGTTCACACAGGACACATTCTTCTCACATTCATCGTTTCTGTGCTTTCTTAAATATTTCGCTGTTTTTTCAGCACCTCACGTCATGAGCATCCTGTTTTTTGGGGTCAAGTTAGTAGAAACTAATAAAAATGGACTATTTAATACATGTTCCACATCTAATTGTGTCACTAATCACAGCACGTTATTCCACAGCAAATAATAATGTGTGACTTTTTCACCAAAATGTAAAAACCTTCTCTCTTTTAGAACTTTCCTATTCTGCTAATATCTACATTTATGTATTCGGCAGCACTTTTATCCAAAGCAACTTACATTGCAGTAGAGGAATGCATTTTTTTAGTAGTTCTTGCATTCCCTGGGAATCGAACCCATGACCATGTTGTTGCTAGCACAATACTCTACTGTGTGAGCTATAAGAATGCATCATTAATGTATTATTTTAACTTATAGTCTGTTATGTATTAGCCAACTTGCATTATAGTAGATATTCTCACCAAATATCCCATTTCACTTGTACAATATTTCACAAAATGGGTTGCGAATGCCATCTCATGTTCAGTTTGGTCCATTCTGTAGTGTTCCGAACATAAGTTTGTTGTGTGTGAACACCCCCATACGCTTACAATGCCATTTTTGCTAAAGTGTACATTTTATTTTTGCAAGCCTTTTCAGTCAAGGTTGGTTGGCAAGAAATGAACCGATACTGTTATGGATGGTTACAAATGCTGTAAATAAAGAACTGCGCTAACCCTCAAGGTGTTCTTGGAAAAGTGATTTCCATAACAATGTATAGATATTTCATTGTATAGTGTCAACATAAATAATAGCGAAAATGAAAAATGAAAATACTGCCGTCTGATGTTTAACTGCTGTTAAGATCAGACATCCACACAGGTAGTAAATGGAGCAGCGGCTAACGTAGGGCTGTTCTCAGACAGGTTATTTCCAAACGATATGGGATTAGCTTGACCCGGGCACTTAAGATGTTACGACATTTAAGCAAGTAAACAAGATGTAATCCTTCACTGTCACAGAGGATTCCCTCAGCCTTTCCTCCCCCAAGGGGCAGTCAGCAGGCCAACAGATTTATGATTCACTGCCGACTGCCCTCTCAAATCAGGATTGTGTTGTCAAATCATCAAAATTGTTTTTCAGTGGTAAAAGTGTTATGCACAAACTGCTTCGACCCCAGATTCAAAGCTTCATCCAGTCTTAACAACCAACTCATCCTCTCAACATGTTCTTTTACATAATATTATGTGTGCCAACTAACTACACGAGATGCTGAGAAATGAAGAGATTACAGAAGCCATGTTTCCATGCTGTAAGCAGTCTGCCGAATGCTAATACAAAGCCTGCAAATCAAATCCTAAAAAACACCCTTCCACAGAAACATTAAGCTGCACATCTGTTTTCAACATGGATAATAATAAATGTTTCTTGAGCATCAAATCATCATGTCAGAATGATTTCTGAAGGATCATGTGACACTGAAGACTGGAGTAATGATGCTGAAAATACAGCTTTGATCACAGGAAGAAATTACATTTTAATATATGTTCAAGTAGAGAAGAGCTTAATTTGTAATAAAATTATATTAATAATAGATTACTGTTTCACTGTATTTTTTGATTAAATAAATGCAGCCTTTGTGAGCTGAAGAAACTTTTTTAAAAAATTTCATTCCAAACTTTTGAACAATCATGTGCGTTTATGTCATTTTTCATAGTCGTAGATGCAGAGACAGATTACGGAAGCAGCATGAACTCATTTCCAACCGTGAGTTTTGTTGAAATGAATGGAATTAGTGCCACTAATCTTATTTAGTTTGTTCGTGGAGCTTGACAACAATGAACAAGTGTCCCCTAGAGATAAAAACATACTGCTTAATGTGCTTACCTAAAACAGAATCAATGCTGCCAGGAAATAACACTAAGAAAAGACAGAGAACATCCAAAGAAGAGAAAAAGAGACATTTAGCAGTTTAGCAGAAACATCAATCCAATTTGACTCTAGTGTAGTGGTTCTCAACCTGGGGGACTTAGCAAACTTACAAAGTTATAAGTTTAATTTAATTAATTCAAATAAATATATTTAAATACAATAATAAAATACCCTATTTAAATGCTATTTTAATTAAGTTTAGCAAAAAAAAAAAAAACTGAAATCATAATTTTCCACTTAGTGTTAGTGCACCCAAAAATGAAATTTCTGTCATTAATTCCTCACCCTCATGTCGTTCCACACCCGTAAGACCTTCATTCATCTTCAGAACACAAATTAAGATATTTTTGATAAAATCCGATGGCTCAGCAATGAGGCCTCCATTGACAGCAAGATAATTAACACTTTCAGTTGCCCAGAAAGCTACTAAAGACATATTTAAAACAGTTCATGTGACTACAGTGGTTCAACCTTAATGTTATTAAGCGACGAGAATACTTTTTGAATCACTGATTCGAAACATAAGATTGGTAAAGCTTCAAAGCTTCATGAAGCAGTGTTTTGAAATCGCCCATCACTAGATATTGTTGAATAAAGTCGTTATTTTGGGGTTTTTTTGGTGCACAAAAAGTATTTTCGTCACTTCATAACATTAAGGTTGAACCACTGTAGTCACATGAACTGTTTTAAATATGTCTTTAGTAGCTTTCTGGACATCTGAAAGTGTTAATTATCTTGCTGTCAATGGAGGCCTCACTGAGCCATCAGATTTCATCAAAAATATCTTAATTTGTGTTTTAAAGATGAACAAAGGTCTTACGGGTGTAGAACGACACGAGGGTGAGTAATTAATGGCAGAACTTTCATTTTTGGGTGAACTAACCCTTTAAAAACATATTTTTCCCCTTGAAAAAAACACTGTTGTTTTTACTAAAGAACATGGTTCATACCATTCTCAAAAGTTCTGGAATCACAATATGTATAGGTGTTTAATTAATCACAGTTAATAAAAGTTGATCTGAAAACGAGCTGTTTTGTCTGTAAAAAATATCTTTGTAATTATTGACAACAGGGGCCTTCGAGTCAAGGTTTAGAACCACTCATTGCACTGCATTTACTAGCCCCGCCCACACAACAGTGAATTCTCATTGGTCCTTGCTTCTCATAGCTACACATTTTTGCTTTCAGTGTGGACAGAAAAGTAAAAAAGCAACAAATCTTGTTTAAGACACTGCGTTACACCCTGTGGCCACACATAGAAACACTGGAATCAAACGGATTTTCCCATTTAATCTGCATGAAGAAAGCTTATCCCTCTTCACTGGATTTGCACACATGGCTCAAGACCCTTATCCAGACCTCTCGAGCTCGGCATTTACAAACATACACATGTACAAAAAAAGATGAGGTAACGCATTAGTATGGGAAACAATTCTCACATTTAACAAATTCCTTATTAGCTTGCATACTGGCTGTTATTAGTAGTTATAAAGTACATATTAATGCCTTGTTCTGCAGGACCATATTCTACATCCCTTAATCCTATCCCATACCTAAACTTGAACACTACAGAAACTACTTTACTAACTATTAATAAGCAGTAAATTAAGAGTTTATTGAGGCAAAAGTCATAGTTAATAGTGCATACGTGATCCTCATATCAAGTGTCATACCAAAGATGAACAATGGTGTACTGGGATCTGATGCCGCAGCCATGAAAAATGCAGCATAAAGACCCCGGTTTCATTTCATACAACCATTAATGAAGTCAAATTGGAGATATGAAACATTTTTAATTTAATATTTCTACAGTATGAGGACTTCAATAGTTTCCATTGCATTCTGGGTTGTGAGAACAAACTGGGAGGCTGTTTTTACAGAGCTGTCATGAAAAAGGGGCAATGGAAAATGACATTAAATCAACTGAAATTTATATATATATATATATATATATATATAAAAAATCAAAGTATTAACCTTCAAACAAACAAAAGTGATGCTTTAATTGAAGTGGAGGCCAGTAGGGATTTCTATATCGGGCAGTGTCATTGTAACAGGGTTCATGAAACTCTCTTCATGCAAAGACGTGAATCTTTTCCTCCGCTTTGACATCAGCCTGTTCAACACAGTCCTCATAACTAATGCCGGAGCAACAAAGTGTAGTTCAGAGTGTGTGTTATGGCTTAAATAGACAATAACAATGCAGATAAGTCATGAGAGCACAAATGACTCCAGATGCTGAGCCTTATGATGAGTGCGTGTCATTTAAGAGTCCAGTCGACATATAGGGCTGTCGTACACCATCTGTAGGTTCACTTTGTGGCCCACAAGCTCTCGGATGTTGTTGATTCCATACTTGATCATGGTGGGCCTGAAGGTGAGTGAAAAAAAAAAAGAGAGAGAGAAACAATCAAGCAACTCTTGAGATTTTATATGCAAAATTTTATATGTGCGTGTTGACATACCTCTCCAAGGACAGACCCCAGGCAATGACTGACACCCCTTCAGGCAAACCCATGGGCAGCAGCATCTCAGGTCTGAAGACCCCAGAATTACCCACCTCCACCCACTTCTTCAGACCTAAGAGAGATTCAAAGAGACAAAGGTTTATGATGCTAAACTGGGTCAGAAATTTAGCTTTCCAGTCTATAGAGGGCAACAGTGTCTGGCTGCCCACTTTTTCAATGCATTGGCTTTCAGAAGTGTTTTTCCCAATAAATTTTTAATTAATTAAATTGTTACAAGACATGAATCAACCAGAGGTGAGGTGAATGATAACATTACATATACATATATATACATATACATAGAGTATATATACAGTATATATATATATATATATATATATATATATATATATATTCAAAATATGCATACAAATATTTCAGTATTCTGAGAGCATAGGGAAACATCATTTGCAGTGTTTCATGCGATTGGGTGGAAGGTAAAGTGTTCTTTTGGTGCAATAAAAGTTCCCGCCAACTTTTTCAGTGTCGCTGGTTCCGGAAGTTGAGTTTTTACTTCCAAAACCTGAATGTTGCACTGTATTTGCTTGTCACGATTCTCTAATTGGTGGAGATTTCTCTGCTGAATCATGGGTAATGTGATTTTTTTCAACAAGGAATGATTATTTTAAAAAAAAAAAAACAAGTTGAAATAATGCAGGTTGATGGCTTCAACCAAAGCATTTATCATCGATTAACAAACCTTGTAGCTCAAAGTAGGTCTGTCTTTAATGGTTTATAATTTAATAATTCCCCTATGGAGAAAATGAATGTTTTTATGTCCAGGATCCAACAGTTGCACTCTATGCCGCGCCACTGTTGAAATCTTGATTCTGATTGGCTGACAACTAGTGATGGGCGCTTTTAAAACACTGCTTCATGAAGCCTCGAAACCTTTTCAAATCTTTTGTTTCGAATCAGTGGTTCGGAGCGTGTATCAAACTGCCAAAGTCACGTGATTTCAGTAAACGAGGCTACGTTACGTCATGACTGTTTTGAAACGTTTTGAAATTTCAATGGTTCACCTCTGAGGGGCGATGTTGAAGATTGTTTGTAACCAAACAGTTGTAGGGAGCCATTGACTTGCATAGTATGAAAAAAATACTACAGAAGTCCATCAACTGTTTGGTTACAGCAGAAGAAACAAACTCATACAGGTTTGGAGCAATAGCATATCACATACATATCACATAAAGACTTTTACCTTCATGATAACTGAAGACTTCCATACTTGGCTCAGTGTAGGGGTTGAACGCAGGCTTGAAACGCAATTTTGTGATTCCTGGTGTGCAATATTTCAAAATCACAATCATATATCTTTGCAATGTCTTAAAGTCCAACACTGAGTAATTGATCATGTCTATTAATAACTTAAAGAACATTAAAGATTCCTTTTTCTCTATAAATGGGTAATTATACCAATAAAAAAGAAGAATCTTTTCTTATTAGTTCTTATTTCACAGCTTATTAGTAAAAAGCAAGGAGTACAGTACCTAGTTTGGTAAAGAACTGGTGCAGGACGCCCATGAGGTTTCCCAGGGTAAGGCCGTAGTCGGCCACAACGCCTTCGATCTGGTGAAACTCCGCCAGGTGGGTGGCGTCCAGAGTTTCGTTACGGAAAACTCTATCGATGGAAAAGTACTTCACTGGTGTGAACTTCTCCTGAAAGGAATGACAGAGACGAGTGAGATCTGAAGTAAATGGCAGTGAAACGAGTATGTGCGTGTGTGTTTGTGTTCACCTGCTGTGCGAGTTTATACAGCATCCGAGCGCTGACCGCCGTGGTGTGTGTTCTCAGGAGGTTCTTCTGAGCTTCTTCAATCTTCCAGTCATACTTGTATCTTAAAATTGATTCAAGATGTTAAAATGACATCTACAAATGCACTAATCCATATAGATATGTGCTTTTTTCCACATATAAACATTCATCAATGCACACAAACCAATGAGGTTTGTTCTCACATGTCAGACAGGTTTGGTTGAAATTCTGTTTATGTTTGCTAGTAAAAGCCTAAATTAAATCTGTTCATCATAAAAAGTGATTAAGAATATTTGGACTAAACCACTCAATTCATATGGATTTGTTTTACGATCTCTTTATGAACTTTTTGAAGCTTCAAAATGGTAGTTGCATAGCTTTCAATGGAGGGACAGAAATCTCAGATTTTATTAAAAAGATCTTCATTTGTGTTCCGAAGATGAATGAAATTCGTATGGGTGTGAAACGACATGAGGGGGAGTAATAAATAAAAGAATTTTCATTTTTGGGTGAACTAACCCTTTAATTTCTTTTAAAAAAATCTTATTGATCCCAAACTTTTGAACAGTAGTGTAAATAAACACTACCGCCACTTATCACTCGTCTTACCCCTGTGATCCATAACCTCCTTCAGAATGAACCTTCTTCACTCTCTCCAGATAGTCCTGAGGAAACTCGTGAGCCAGTGCTGGGTCTGAGAAACACAAACAACTACTTTGAGCCCAGAAAAATACGCTGTGACTGCAAGAGGTATAAACTCCTGCAGGTCAACGACAGCACAGAGGTGGAGATTTCTCACCAGAGATGAAGAAGGTGTCGTGTTGGTCTCTTGCTGGGTGCTGCTGGGGCTGGAACAGAGAATCGAAGTTCCAGAAGGAGCTCTCGATGAAGTTATTGGTGGGCATTTCCGTGAATCTGCGAACTGAGAGACATAACACCAAGGAATATGCTTGTAGATTAATGATCCAAGATCAAAACACTGGTATGGAGTATAATGTTTTGTATGAAGGCACAACTGGTTCATAAATTATTTAACTATTAGCTTCAGTTTAACAGAAATACCACTGTACTTGTACTGATACATTCAGTGTAGTACTGAATTAGCACAATATTCATGTACAAATCAGGGTTTCTGCAGGTTATATGAACCTAAATTGAAGACTTTTTAAGTAAAGAAAATTTAAGGAATATATTGAAGGGAACACAATATGTCAATATGTTCTCTAAATGTCAAGGGAGAAACAAAATGAGTTGTATTAGCAACACTTCAAAATTTTACTTCATTTTACATTTGCATTTCTAAAGGGTTAGTTCACCCAAAAATTTAATTTCTGTCATTAATTACTCACCCTCATGTCATCTGGTTTCTGAACCACATGTCATTGCACCTTTTGAGGTCCAGAAAGGTACTAAAGACGTTGTTAAAATAGTCCATGTGACTACAGCGGTTCAACCTTAATGTTATGAAGCGATGAGAATACTTTTGTGCACAAGCACTTTAGTCACATTGACTATTTTAATGTTGACTTTAAAGGAACACTCCGATTTTTTTGAAAATAGGCTCATTGTCCAACTCCTCTAGAGTTAAACAGTTGAGTTTTACCGTTTTTGAATCCATTCAGCCGATCTCCAGGTCTGGCGGTACCACTTTTAGCATAGCTTAGCATAGTTAATTGAATCTGATTAGACCGTTAGCATCTCGCTCAAAAATGACCAAAGAGTTTCAATATTTTTCCTATTTAAAACTTGACACTTCTGTAGTTACATCGTGTACTAAGACCGACGGAAAATGAAAAGTTGTGATTTTCTAGGCTGATATGGCTAGGAACTATACTCTCGTTCCGGCGTAATAATCAAGGAACTTTGCTGCCGTACCATGGCTGCAGCAGTGCAATGATATTACGCAGTGGCTGTGACCCTCTGTTTGCACAGGGAGCGTGCCCTGCAACCATGGAGACATTTGTGAGAGACGCTGCGTAATATCATTTTCAAAAAAAGTGGAGTGTTCCTTTAACCCTTTGAGCGGTACGGTCCCACATATGGGATTTTTATTTCAGTGCCCCTGGGCGTACTGTACCACATATGGGATTTCGAACGTTCAGCGACGTCACATAACTGCCAGATTCAAACTGTGCTTTCGCGCTCTGGCTGAGAGACGGACGCGCACAGCTCTTGTCATATATCACAGCTATGCAGTGTTTTCAGGCACATAATGTTTATTTTAAGGTTTCAGACATTTAAATATGCATAAGCACCATTAAAACAATACATTAAGCGTTTATAATTTACACATTGATGTCTGACATCAGTGGAAGCAGCAATAACAAATATAATTTGGCGACATTTATTCATATCAGGCACACATAATGGGCCTAAGTAACTATAAAGTTTACTCTATTATTCTTCCAGTTCACCAGCCACTTACTTGCATATATTTCAGAAGAAAATGATGAATTCACCTGCTGTAAATCCGACTGACAGGACTCTGTGAACTGCAGCGCAAACTAAGATGGCGGCGCCCATCTCGCATTATAGATCAAGATAAAGATCATTTATAAAGGTTTTAAAACGACAAAGCACACTCACTTACACATATTTGAGAATCGGAATATCATATAGTTGATGACATGGTAAGCAATTTTGCGAATATTTTAAATAAAAAAGGAAAAACTAAATAATAGCGATCCATCTGTCATACAGTGTTATTGTTGCTGCGTTCAGCGCTCGTGACACGCAAGACGCGTCGCTATGGAAACATTAAAGGCGAACGTTCTAAAATAACGGTCGCCTTAAAAAAACTCACTCTGGGGGGACAGTTAGAATATTTTAAACTCACGATCGAAAGGGTTAATACCTTTCTGGACCTCAAAGGGAGCAATGATGTTGCTGCCGATGTGTGTATCAGATACCTCTTGGATTTCATCAAAAATATCTTAATTTGTGTTCCAAAGATGAACAAAGGTCTTACTGGTGTGGAACGCCATGTGTGAGTAATTAATGACATAAATTTCATTTTTGAGTGAACTAACCCTTTAAGTAAATGTATCTTGACTTAAAGATGTTTAGATAAAAAAACAGGACAAAAATACTCAGGAAGATATTAATTTATTGCAATGCATGATGCTTTGAATTTAAGACTTTTTAAGGCCTTTTTAAGACTTTAATTTGTGTAAGGGTGAACTAAGAGTTTTGTTTTTAAACCCTAATGGTATTTACATGGTACTCCAACATACTTCAAAAAAATGTCATGGTACTACCATGGCACCATGTCCAAAAAATAGTTTTCCAAAAACCTGCCATTTTATATTATGAATATTCTTGTCCCTTTGACAAAATCTTTGACAAGCATCTGCTAAATGCATAACTTTGTAAAATAAATGAGTGATACGTCTGATAACTGACGGTTTATCATCTGAGGTAGAAGAGTGTTTTGTAAGCATAAAGGACTGACCCCATCTCCAGGAAGATCTGCCTGAACTGTGTCCGGACCTTCATGAGCGGATGCAGGTGGCCGCAGTCTGGAGCAACGCCCATCGCCTCAAAATTATACGGTTTAAACTTCTTCTCCTTCCAGCTGCCACTGAAAGAAACAAGTTATATTAAAAATCAAAGTCAAAATCTTCCTTTTTATAAAGAGTTTCCTGAAACCCAAATGATTGTGCTATTTTTTAATATTAAAAACCTAGCATAAGTCACAAGAAGTGTTTCAGAACTGCATCTGGAAGTGTTTTTCAACCTCTTCTCCTTTTAGAAAGCGATTGGTCTCACCTGGCGATCATCTCTGGAGTCAGTTCTGTCTCTTGTTTGGTGATGGTGGTACTGAAGCTGCTTCCTTTAGTGATCCAGTAAGACTTAACAGTCCTGAAATCATTCATAATTAATAATGGAATTAATTTACATACATATATACACAAATTAGGAATACATTACATGCTTCTCCCTTACAAAAACTGTAACTGAGATGAGATCATTATTGAGCTGTAGTGCCTCCTACTGCTCATGTAGCACATAATGAATAACCTGCATAACACCAAACCTCCATCATTTGCAGACTAATCAAACAACAACTTGAGCGACTCAAAGCTCTCTTACACTTCGGCTAGCAGTTTACGTTTCTTCAGTTCATTCTTTTCTTTCTCCTCTAGTTTTGCCGACTGTCCCTTCTGCACCAGCTGTAGTTTGTCCCTTACTGTATCCTCAATGGTCTCCACCTGAACGACACACAGACTACATCAATAAC